>JAFVLL020017598.1:0-16046 GCA_021397915.2 Tor tambroides | reverse complement strand
CAAGATGCTGATTAGACAGCATGATTATTGCACAGGTGTGCCTTAGGCTGGCCACAATAAAAGGCCACTCTAAAATGTGCAGTTTTACTGTATTGTCCGTGGGGGTCCGAAAACCAGTCAGTATCTAATTTTGTTCAGTGTATATTTTGTATTATGTATTAGCAGCTCATACTATTTTATAGCACTTGCTATTCAATTCTGATTATTATTATTTTTAAGGAATTAAGTAGTTGCTTAATTGTATACACTTAATTATTGTCTTAACCCTAAACATACCCATTGGTAACCCTCTTGAAATATTTAACCTAATTTATTTCAATATATTCTGGTTTTAAATTCAGTTTTCTTGGAAAAGAAAGACTTGTGTCTGTGCAAGACTTCAGTTCATTAGCCGCAGCGTTTCACGTCTGATGTGTGACCCATTAAAGTGCAGTAAACGGTAAAACAATTGTGTTACAAACTAGTGTGATTATTAGTACTTTAATAAATGTAAAATAATTTGAATACAAGTACTAATTTACAACATTCAGCAGCACAATGAACTGTTTTGCACAGCTAAATGGAGATTGCTGATACCCCCTCAAACACTCAAGTTCACACTCTTACATTAAAAATAAGATGGGAAGATAAAAAATTAATATTTTCCGTGGATCTAGTCTTTGCATATGTTTGCTTGATGTTTGAATCAGGTCTTCTCTGTTGGAATAGAATTGGCTAGATGGTGGTGTCCCATAATGTAATAATTAATACTTTTGACTCATATTCAAAAGCTGAAATGTGAAGTCTATCATTTTATAAAACTTTTTGTTTTTGTGAAAACGTAACTGAACTGTAAATCATGCGTTTTACAGTTTAATAGTTTACCATAGACATTGCCCTACCCCGCTCATATGGTATTAATTTTATTTGTGCAGGTCTTAAATCTGAGCTTAAAAATCCTGCAGCAACCCTGTGATGGGAAAACCTCATAAAACACTGATGATGCACAAGAGCTAAACTCACATCTGTGTTGATCTGCAGGTACATCGCGTTTGATTTCCACAAGGAGTGCAGCCGAATGAGGTGGCATCGCCTGCAAATCCTGGTGGATATGGTGGCAAAAATCCAGGATGAGTTTGGGTACGTAGTGCTTTACATTGCATGCTAAACATTGGGATTTCTGAGTGCTCTAATTGTGACCTGTGCTTGCAAAATGAGTCACAATGAACACATTTTCAAAAATTTGTTATTAAAGCAATAACCCCCAAGAAGCTGTGGTTTACAGTGCATTTATAACAGCTAAGGGACGTTAGGCACTTTTATTAAACAGTTATTCCATATACGTAGTAAGGTTTCACAAAATAAAACAGAGCAAATAAAATGGAATGATATTAAAGGGGTCCTGTTATGCTTTTTCACTTTTTGAATTTTAGTCAGTGTGTAGTGTGTATGTTTGGGCATAAAACGATCTACAAAGTTACAAATCTCAAAATCCACTCCAAAGGGAGATATTTGGTTTTTAAAAAATCCCTTTTCAAGAACTACAGCGAACAGCTCGTTTGGACTACAAAGTTGTTTTCCTGTATTTGTGACATCACAAATTGTAAATCCCGGCTACGGAAATTTGAATGGTTGGCGGGTGGGGAGAACCCTTGGTTGAGCACTGCACGTTTTAAAATCAAATCCCGGTGCGGGTGTTTTTATATCACTGTATTTATGATGGAAACCAACTGTTTTCAGAAAATTTTGGATGTCATTTTAATTTCATTTTGCATATAATGTCTGATAAAGCAGCGTTTGTGAGCGGAGCTCTGTTTTGTGTACAGTGTTACCGGGGAAACCTCAATCTCTCCCGCTCCAACAGCGCCTCCTGCTGGAAGAGAATTAATTTGCATAATATGCCGCCACAGATAGTGTAACTCTGTGGGACTATGGTATAAATAAATTCAACTGTATAACAGTTTCAGTGCAATTCATGTTATAATGTTAGAATTTACATTTACATTTACATTTACATTTAGTTATTTAGCAGACGCTTTTATCCAAAGCGACTTACAAAAGAGGACAATAGAAGCAATCAAAATCAACAAAAGAGCAACAACATGCGAGCACTATGACAAGTCTCGGTTAGCCTAACGCAGTACACATAGCAAGGTTTTTTTTTTTTTTTTTTCTCAAGGAAAACAAGTAGATAGAATAGAAAAAAGAAAGCTAGTGTTAGTTTTTAAAGAAAAAGTAGCAGTTAGAGAATAAATATGTAGTTGATAGAGGGTCAAGGGTGTGTGTTTTTTTTTTTTTAAAAAGACAGATAGATAAAATAGAATTAGAATAGAGAGTGATAGAGTTACAGGGTCAAATAAAGATAGAACAGATGTGTTTTTAGCCGTTTCTTGAAGATGGCTAAGGATTCAGCTGCTCGGATTGAGTTGGGCAGGTCATTCCACCAGGTGGGAACAGTGAATGAAAAAGTCCGTGAAAGTGATTTTGTGCCTTTTTGGGATGGCACAATAATGCGTTAATAATAAGAATTAAAGAACAATAAACATAATACATATTACTGTTGCACTTATCTGTACATAGTCAATGCAGTTATTTTTAAGCTGTTGTTGACATCCAATCTAAAACGTGATTTAGCCAAAAAAAAACAACAACAATAACATTACCACTTTAATGTGTCTTGCAATATCCGTGCGTGCAAAGGTTCTGCACGATCCTGTTGTTCAATATTCTCGAGGTCTGAATTGATATGGCAATATTAACGAACATGCTGCTTTGGCAAGGGGCGGGGCAATACTGAAACACCGTCTAAGCTGTTCGCCAATCACAACGCACTGGGACAGCTAACCAATCACAACACATTTAGTTTTTCAGAAGGCGGGCCTTCATCAAACCCGGAACTAATCGAGCCGTTTGTGTCAGGCTGGGGAGAAAAGTATTGTAATAATGTAAATTATGTGAAAAATAATGCGATTTTCGAACCACCAAGCATGAAAGCATGTTCTAGTATACCCCCAAAACAAAATCAAGACTTTGTAAAAGAGCATAATAGGACCCCTTTAATACAAACAGTATTCTTTAATTCAAAGTTGTGGTTGCTACAAAGTGGTTGCCAAGCAACACACAAAGTAAACAAAGGAGTATGTTTGTAGAGTAATTTACAACAGCTTTGAATGTGGCTCAACCAATCAAAATCAAGGAGCAGAACTATCTATTTTATCATTTTATTTTTTACATTCTCCATTAAAAGACCTTCAGAATGATATAGGAGTTGTTGGAATTGGACAAAAATGACTGATCTACACTAGTTTGAAGTCGATAAAGTCCATTTCGAGAAAAACTGATTTAAAGTTTTCCGAAGGTTCCAAAGCAAAATCACCTATAGCAACATTAATTCTTTCCCCCCACTTCTATTCTTAATAATCATTACTAGATTATCACAATATAGTTATTTTTTATTTTATCTGTTATTAAGAACCAATTCAAACAAACAAATATAGGAAAGAAACAAATGTATAGTGTATTACTTTTTTCATTTTACATCTAAACAAAAGCATTCAAGTAAGAAAAACAAACAAATGTAAAAATCACTTTAGTGTTCATTACAAAAGCAGTTCAAACAAGAGCAGCGAGTGTTTCTTTAATTGTCAGTTTAACATTAATAAGACAGACGGCCTATATATTTAGACCTACTGTAATGCACAGATCTAAAATAATGTTTCACATCCGATGTTTTTCCCCAACCGTTCCCCAGACGATCACTTAAGACCAGTGTTGGGCACGTTACTTTAAAAAAGTAATTAGTTATAGTTACTAGTTACTTCTCACAAATAGTAACTGAGTTAGTAACTGAGTTACATCATTATAAAAGTAACTAATTACAAGGGAAAGTAACTATTGCGTTAAAAAAATTTCAAATATGTCAAATAACTTGGATGCCCTCAATATTAAATATGTTAAATGAATGAAATGTACACTAAATAGAATAAATTATTATTATACACTAATCTACACTATTTTAATGTTTTTGTGAGAGCCACCTATCAAATTCAATATAAATATCTGACACTTTGCATCAGTCAGTATTATAATATGATAATTTAGCATTATAAGATGATAGAACTTTAGTAATTAGAATAACCATGTATGAATGCATATTTGTCATGTTGACTGAATTTAGGACTGGTGGTGGTGCTTAAGATATTGTTTATCATTTAGTGTTTCTATAAAAAAAGCGGGGGGGGAACTAAAAATAATAGTGATAAGATAACAAATCTACTACGAATTCTACTACTAATAACAATATAAAATGCACGAAGGATTAATGAGCTGCTGGGTTCATGAATGTTAATCACATTGTCTGTGTTCGCTCGAATTGATTTGCTGAAATAAAAACAGGGACGATAATAGATGAGCGCCAGCCAATGAGATTGTCGTATGCGCATTAGCTCCGCCCACTACCAGAGAAACCGGCAGTTCTTAAAAGCTGAAGAATTCCAAAGCAACTCCGTTATTTTAACAGGAAAATACAACAAAGAATATCGTTAACATGTAGCGCATCAATTCTGCGTGTTATGTAAGACTCTCTCGCTCTGTATCTTTCTTTGTGTGTGAGACAAAGCGACGGCAAGTCGTGCGCCTTCAGCTTCACACTAGAGTTTACGATACGTCAAATACAGGAACACTGTGCATCCATTCAGATGAACTGAAAAATAAAATTATGATAATATTATAGTAACGGTGCATTTTATTGTAAGTAACGGTGTTGTAACGGGGAAACAGTAATTTGTTTGATTACTTGTTACTGGAAAAAATAACGCCGTTAGTAACGCCGTTTATTTATAACGCCGTTATTCACGTTTTCGTGAATACTTAAATACTGTAATTCTGTGTATATGTGTAAATTTATCGGGATCGCGCGTTGCCAGAAGTGCTGGATGAAAGTCAACTTGAGCAGAGCGAGCAGAGAAAAGGTACTCCTCTGAGAAAACGTGCAAATAAAAATACTTTTAGATGTTTAAATACTATTTAGAGCATTGGAAACGCTAGACGAGGGCTTAATGAACTAATTTTTGTAACAACCTGAAATTCGACCAAAATCGACATTTTTCACTTTTTATTTTATTTTTTTTGCCTGTAGCTCAAAATGAGACCGTGCACATTTACACTCATTTTGCCAGCACGGGTCACAATTGTTTCATGTTTTTCAACAGCTACTTCCTGGTGGATTCGGATGGGACGGTCCAGTTACAGCAGGACGGGACGTTTAGAAGCAACTGCATGGACTGTCTGGACCGAACCAACGTCATCCAGAGTCTGCTGGCGCGCCGCTCGCTGCAGTCGCAGTTAGAGGTGCGATGAAGATGGGATTTATTATCTTTATTGCGATCATCATCGGGCAAAACATCATGTACATGTAGGGCTGGGCGTTACTTTGAATATCAGCAATATTATTGCAACATCTGATATAGTGTAGTGTTAATGTAGTTTTTTAATAAAAACTATGACGAAAATATTTGTTGACTATACCTTTTTATGCATGATTAAGACGAGACATATAAGATCGTTGGTGAAAAAAAAATTTCAACAAAAAAAAAAAATAGGAGAAAAATTCTAGACCTCTAAGTTTTAGGGGTGTAACGATAAATCGATTAATGGATCGATTCTCTGATTTTCCTAATGCATTGCAAATCTCTATTAAATTGATTCTGAACTTAGTTTTCAACAGCAGATGGCGCTCTAGGCTAGTTTTTAACTGCACACTCAAATGCTTACGAAGAAGACCGCTTGTGCGTTCATCTGAGTGGTTAAATGTACTTGCACCTCGGCTTTTATGACGCAAGATTAATGTGAACACTTGTAATTCGCTTCAACCTTTTTGAACTTTATGAATGATTATTTTAAGTTGGAGTGGTGTGTGTGTAAGGAACTGAAAGCAAGCTGTTTCTAGAGCATACAGTGCCATCTGCTGTTAAAACTAAGCTCAGAATCGATTTTGCGAAGCATTAGGAAAATCACAGAATCAATCCATTAATTGATTTATCGTTACACCACTAGTACGTTTTCATGCTGGGGTTGCCAGATGTCTAGAGTTAAATCCCACAATATGAACTTCTCTCTTAAAAGGACACATTCTCTATCATGTGTTTAATTTATTCTCACAACCTGGCAACCATTCGCACACACTCTGCAGAAAAAGCACTGATGATTATTAGAATTAATATCAGGAATGCCACTGTTTAATAATTTAATAAATCAGGAAACTAAACCATGTGTATGCTTATAGGTGAAAGTGCAATAATTACAACCATCATGATCAGTTATTGCATTTATACTTTTGAGCAAAATAACTGGTTATCAGTTTAACCATTATGCAGCAGGACTAAAATGTGACTGTTTTCATTGACTAAAAGTATGTTTATGAACGAGTCACTGAATCATCGACTCACTCGATCTGTTCAAACAGTTGATTTATTCAGTAACGAAGCAAGTGACTGTCTTTATGAATGAGTCACTGAATCATCGAATCACTCGATCTGTTCAAACAGTTGATTTATTCAGTAACGAAGCAAGTGACTGTCTTTATGAGTGAGTCACTGAATCATCGACTCACTCGATCTGTTCAAACAGTTGATTTATTCAGTAACGAAGCAAGTGACTGTCTTTATGAGTGAGTCACTGAATCATCGACTCACTCGATCTGTTCAAACAGTTGATTTATTCAGTAACGAAGCAAGTGACTGTCTTTATGAACGAGTCACTGAATCATCGACTCACTCGATCTGTTCAAACAGTTGATTTATTCAGTAACGAAGCAAGTGACTGTCTTTATGAACGAGTCACTGAATCATCGACTCACTCGATCTGTTCAAACAGTTGATTTATTCAGTAACGAAGCAAGTGACTGTCTTTATGAACGAGTCACTGAATCATCGACTCACTCGATCTGTTCAAACAGTTGATTTATTCAGTAACGAAGCAAGTGACTGTCTTTATGAACGAGTCACTGAATCATCGACTCACTCGATCTGTTCAAACAGTTGATTTATTCAGTAACGAAGCAAGTGACTGTCTTTATGAACGAGTCACTGAATCATCGACTCACTTCGATCTGTTCAAACAGTTGATTTATTCAGTAACGAAGCAAGTGACTGTCTTTATGAACGAGTCACTGAATCATCGACTCACTCGATCTGTTCAAACAGTTGATTTATTCAGTAACGAAGCAAGTGACTGTCTTTATGAACGAGTCACTGAATCATCGACTCACTCGATCTGTTCAAACAGTTGATTTATTCAGTAACGAAGCAAGTGACTGTCTTTATGAACGAGTCACTGAATCATCGACTCACTCGATCTGTTCAAACAGTTGATTTATTCAGTAACGAAGCAAGTGACTGTCTTTATGAATGAGTCACTGAATCATTGTCTCACTTGATTTGTTCAAACAGCTGATTCATTCAGAAACGAAGCAGTGACTGTCTTTATAAATGAGTCACTGAATCATTGACTCACTTGATTCATTCAAACAGCTGATTCATTCAGAAACGAAGCAGTGACTGTCTTTATAAATGAGTCACTGAATCATTGACTCCCTCGATTAATTCAAACATTTAGTTCTTTCATAATCTAAGCAAATTGACTGTCTTTATGAATGAGTCACTGAATCATCAACTCACTCGATCTGTTCAAACAGCTGATTCCGAAATGAACTCATATTTGATGTCTTGTTTATCTGTAGAGGATAGGAGTTCTTCATGTGGGGCAGCGGATTGAAGAACAGGCGGATTTTGAAAAAATATACAAGAACGGTAAGCAAACACCAACACTGATAGTCAGTAATCTGGCTATGTGAGACTTTCTCATTCATACCCGTTATTCCCCTCAGCATGGGCAGATAACGCCAACGCCTGTGCCAAACAGTACGCCGGAACCGGAGCCCTGAAGACCGATTTCACACGGTAAACAGAACGTCTTCTGCTCTTTTTGTGTTTGAGAGGAGTGTTCGGATGGGTTGTGGAAGATGACTGGTTCTGTGTGTCTTCAGGACGGGGAAGAGAACGCAGTGGGGTTTGCTGATGGACGGCTGGAACTCCATGATCAGATACTACAAGAACAACTTCTCAGATGGCTTCAGACAGGTCAGACAAACAGGGTTACTTACACACAAACCCCTCTTAGATTAAACTATTTTAATGGTGGGTTCAATAGTGTTTTTGAGTGGTATTGATATATTATAAAATGTATCATTGATATACAGAAATATTTTTGTTAATATTTTGAATTGAATGTTTTCTTTAATTTTAGTTTAAGTTTTGGTAATTTTGTCATGTGTTTTTGTAATTTTTATTAGTTTTTTATATGTCTATATAGGCTTTATTCATTTTAAATTAAGTTATTTTAGTATTTAAATTTAAACTAAACAAAAAGGAGAAGTCTTGCCTTGCCAACTCAGGTGATATAAAATAACATATTAATTTTATATATTTGGTATTTCAGTTAATTCAAGTCATTTTTTAATGGTTTTAGTTAACTATAATAACCCAGTTTTTGCATGATTAATTTATTTTAATAATCAGCATCTAATAGTCATTAGTTTGTGAATCATCTCAATTTTCAGTTAATATTTCAGTTAACATTTGCATGTTCATAGTTCTCTGATTAATATATATATATATATATATATATATATATATATATAGTAATTTTTTTTTACATATTTTTATTTTTCATTTAAATATTATTTTATTTTAACGATGTTAATTAATTTTTAAGTTTTTATTATGATTTTTTAAAAATTCATTTTAATTTTTAATTTTTAAGATTTAATTAATTATTTAATTTTTATCTATTTTACTCACAACCCCCAGTTTGGAAACCCTTCTCTAGGAAATAAAATCACTAATGGAAGTCGCTGCAGTAGAAAGATGTGTTGTGTGTTAGATTTCTTTTCTGAGTCTGTAGATGAAAAGTGCTGGTTCATGTTGCTCATAGAGTTTTCTTATTTGATGTCTTTATGCAGGACTCCATTGACCTGTTTCTGGGTAATTATGCTGTGGAGGAGGCGGAAATGAACACTCCTCTGCATGAGCCCAAAGACTGGAAGTTCCTCACGGTAAGAACCAGATTGAGCTGTGAACCCAGAAAAACATGTTTTCTTTGCAGCCAATGCCAGATTAATGTGCTTTTGTTTCCCCAAACACACTGTTCCTCTTGTCTTAGACGTCTTTGGCATTTATTTTCAACTGTTTTCAGCAGAATACAACAGAATTAAATTTATTGAACATTGGTGTCTTTTATCATATTGCTGCTGTTGCTGCTTCATAAAAGTAAAAAGCCACTTTGGAGGATTTAGAGGGCTTTTTCTTTGTATTACGTCTTACAGCGCATACCATTTACCATGGTAAAATCACTGTAATGCACGGCCCTAATTATGGTTATTAAGGCTGGGTGATATATTGCATAAGAAAAAAAAAAGAGAGGATCTTATGCTTGCTTCCATCGACATATAACATGATTTCAAGTTATCAATGAATTTAGAATCCAAAAACAGAAAATGTATTCCTTCATCAAATATACACAATTTGATTACAATAATTTTACTGTGCAAGGCTTTTAGCATGCTTTTATTGGCCATTAATTTGATTTTTGCTATATCTTCTATTCAAGCCGGCATTAAATGTAAATTTACCCTGTTTTATAAATGCATGTTACTGATCTTATTGTAAACGGTTCATCTGTGCATATTTGAAATTTTTTGTTTATCTTGTAATATTTTATGAAAATGTCATAACTGGATCTTCCTTTTTCCCATTTTCCCAGTTGCCGATCATCATGGTGGTTGCTTTCTCAATGTGCATCATATGTCTCTTGATGGCTGGTAAGACAGGGATTAATATGAATATTAATAATAATATTAATAGTAACCCTATAAAGTCTACTGTATCATATTTGATAGGTCTAATGTAATCTCGTTGTTCTACAGCAATGAGAATCAATTCTTCATTATTCATTTATTCAATTGTTCTTGTATTTCCCAGGCGACACCTGGACAGAGACGCTGGCGTATGTTTTGTTCTGGGGCTCGGCGAGTTTCGTGACAGCAGGCGTGATCCTCTTCAACGGCCGAGATTTTGTCGACGCACCCAAACTGGTTCAGAAGGAGAAGATGGACTGAACCTGCGTGTGTGGGAAGCAGCTGGGTCCCGCCGAGTCTTCATCCTCCTCATCCTCAGTCCTGTCCTACTCTCAGCTTCATCGGGCCTGGAGCCTGTACTGAGGAAGAGGAGGAGGACGAAGGCCAGGGGCCAGACGGGACGCTGCTCTCCACACGAGGATCGTATCTCACAGACATCCCATAATTCCACGGGCAGCTTCACAGACGCAGCGCTGGAAAGCCGTTTGCAGATCGGGATCATGAGGGGTTCGGCCCCGTCCTCATGGTTCATGGTGTGTTCACCTCAGAATCATCGTCTTGTTTTCTAATAAAAAAAATAAAATTGTACACAAAACAATATGCGCTTAAAATAAAAATGCGGTAACACTTTATTATAAGGTTTCATTTGTTAACTACATTAGCTAACATTAACTAACAATCGACAATAATTCTACAGCATTTATATATATATATTAAATCCTAATGTTAGTTTCTACATTTGCTAATGCATTTAAAATGAAAAGTTGCATTTGTTAACATTAGTTAATGCAATGTCAACTATTATGAACAAACTATCAACAATTGTTTTTTTATTCACTAATATTGACGAAGTACAGAAGCACGTTTCCACTCTGGAATAAAAAAATGTAATTTTGAGTGAATACTGAGTTTATATCTTACAATTCAGATTTTTTCGTAATTTGTGTTTATATCCAAAAATGTGGACTTTTCTTGAAGTTCTGAGTTTATATCCGACAGTTAGGAATTTTTATTTTTTTTTGCAATTTTGAGTTTATATCTTACAATTCAGATTTTTTCGCAATTCTGAGTTTAGATCTAAAAATTTGTACTTTTCTTGTAATTCTTAGTTTATCGACAGTTAATTTTTTTCGTAATTCTCAGTTTATATCCAACCGTTTCAGACTTTTTTCTCACAATTCCAAATTTATATCAGAGTTCAGACCTTTTATTTTTCACAATTCTGAGTTTATCTCACAATTCACTTTTTTGCAATTCTGAGTTTCTCACAATTCACTTTTTTGCAATTCTGAGTTTCTCACAATTCATTTTTTTGCAATTCTGAGTTTATCTCACAATTCGCTTTTTCGCAATTCTGAGTTTCTCACAATTCACTTTTTTGCAATTCTGAGTTTATCTCACAATTCGCTTTTTCGCAATTCTGAGTTTCTCACAATTCACTTTTTCGCAATTCTGAGTTTCTCTCAATTCATTTTTTTCGCAATTCTGAGTTTATATTCAAAAATTTGGAATTTTTTTGCAATTTGAAGTTATGAAAATTCTGACTTTTTTCGCAATTCTGAGTTTACATTTCACACTTCAGATTGTTTTTCCAATTCTAAGTTTATATCTGATAATTCAGACTTTTTTTTTTTGGCAATTATGAGTTTGTCCGACAATTCAGAATTTTATTTTATTTTTTTGCTATTCTGAGTTTATTTGTCTGCCTTTGAATTTTGAGTTTTTATGTTTTGCAATTCCATTTTTCTTTTTTACTTTTTTCTTGCAGTTGCGAATTTGTATCTTATAATTTGCAATTTTTGCAATTCTGCATTTTTATCTCACAAATCTGAAAAGTCCAAATTGTAGGATAAAAAGTCACACTTACTGCTTTAATTGTTTTATCCTGTAGCAGAAACAAGCTTCCATAACAGAGATTATTAAATGTTGTAAAAAATGTATTGCTTAATGTTAGTTCACGTCAGGTAATGCATTAACTAACGCGAAACAAAAATGTTTGAGAACTTTAAGATTCTGTATGTTAGCACTGGCTAATGCAATGAACTAACAATGAACAATACTTTTACAGCATTTATTAATCAAGCTTAATATGAATTTCTGCATATACATTTTTAATATATTCATTTACAAATTTTTACAACATTAGTGTATTAGGAATGAATATAAAATAATATTTTTAATCTATATTATTTTCAATCTGTAATAAATGCTATAAATATAATTAGTAGTTGATGAAATGTTAATGTGAGCAAACTGAATCCTGTGTTACTAAGTTTTAATCTAAATGTTATTTTTTCCTGTTTTAAGCAACAACAAAAAAAATCGGAATTTTTTTTTTTTTAGAGGTTTATGTTTAAAACAAGGAAAAATTAACATTACAAAATAAATGTAATTTAAAATATATTTTTGAAAACAAATCTTAGTATCTTCAATTATGCATATACACTATATTGCCAAAAGTATTGGCGCCCCCTTTTAATGAACAGGTTTGACTACTTTAGTAATTTCTATGAGTACAAATCTTAATGTTTAAGCATATAATGATATTCTAGGAAATTGTGTGCTTCTAATATTATAGCAACAGTTTGGACAGGACCCTTTTCTATTCTAACATGACAATGCCTCTGTGTATAAGACAAGGTTCAAAAAGAAAATGATTGATTGAGTCAGTGTGGAAGAACTTGACTGGTCTGCAGAAAACCAAGTCCTAATCCCAGTTGAACACTGGCTCTGGTGCGACTGTAAATGCAGACCTTGAGCCAGAAACTCTATATGTAATATTTTTTTATTGGAAAACAAGACACACATCTGGTTTTGCGTTGCGGCAGCTGCACATCACAGCGTTTAGTAGTGAATTTGAGCATTTGAGATGGACCCAGCATTCACATGCGGTTACATGGACTCATTTTCTCCTCCTCTTCACTATCATGGTCTTCCTCAGTCTGTGATTTGGGAGATTTTAAGAGTGATTCGGGCTGCTGGGAATGAACCGAATCTGTTTGTAATCAAGACTGATTCATATGAATCTTCACTTGGGACCAACGTCTCATTGTCCAAAGGAGTCTCTGCGTGCCATCTCTGTTTCTCCTCTGAGTATCTGACTGCTTCTTCAGGAGTCTGACGGACGGACGAATAATGCCTTATGTTTGCGATGCTCTTCATTTGATTCCTCTGTGTCTCACTGCTTACCAGAGAATGTAAAAATAATGTCTATTATTGTTATTAAAGTTATCATGACGCTCGTGTTGGTCAGTTTCAATCTGAAGGGAAAAAGAGCACAAATTGTTGCTGAAATGTTCCAGAAATGATGCAAAAATAATATACAAATATAGCTGCAAGCAGCGATGGCGGGCCCAAGCCTACAGTGCAACCGCCACCCCGGTGGCATCAAGAAAAAGGTGCACAGCGGGCACATGCTTTTCTTTATGACCGCGAAAAGAACTAAAAATACTGTCAGTTTTGATCGTACAGATAAGAATAAGGTATCATTTGAAACTGCAAAGGGTCTACTTTTATTTCTGTACAGTCATAATAACAACGAAACAATGTGCTTTTCTAAAATTAATAAAATAAACAGGGTGCGTTCTCTGCCGGCTCTGCCTCTGTCACCTCTCGTCACAGAAACCTAAATGAAACAACATGAATCTCCACGAATACTCGCCTCAAATACATGAGAAATATATGTATAGAAAGCTTGAAATGTCTACTTTTAAATGAAGCAAGTCACGTCTAAAACAAATATTCTGTGATAAAGTAATCCGTATGAAACTAACGCGATGTCCAGTTTTCCCGTCTCAACTCATTATCTCTAATGCGGCCACGCCCACGCGCCGATCGCACCTTTCAGATTCAAACATCCACATGAGGATCAAAAGTTGTCCGTTTTGATGAGAACAATGTATGTACCGAGTTTGGTGTCTGTAGCTAAAACTAACCCCCCAACTTTTGTCAAAAGGTGGCGCTACAGAGTGCTTCCTCCACGCCCTTTTATGAGCTTTTGCCAGTGTCTATCTATCATTAATACTGATATGTGTGTTGAGTTTCATGTAATTCTAAGCATGTTATCTGCCTCAAAATCACTGGAAAAGAATATTCAAGTTTGACATTGCCATGGCAACATTATTTTAGATATCGATCTTCCCTCAACAGTTTTACATCAGCCGTGTTTTGACACTATTATGAGGAAGTTTGATGCAAATTGAGTAAAAATAAGATGCTGAATTCAAAGCATTTTGAAAATGACACACTTCCTGCTATAACTTTGACTCCTAATAGTCACATCTATGCGATCGGCATCATACAACGAACAAGCCCCTGAAGCTTGATCAAAAACAGACAATGTATGTGGCTGTTATTAGACACTTCCTGTTTCTCATTTCTCACCATAACTTCATCGCCTCGCCACGGGCAAACCGTTCGAGATATCAAAAATCTCTTCGCAATTTAGCATCCCCAATGTCTTGTGATCATGTTCCCCGAGTTTGGTGCTCATCTGTTGGAAATCCTCAGAGGAGTATATCAAATTCCAGAGCATGCGCTTTTTGAATAGCCCTGAATAGCCGACTTCCTGTTGGGCGGAGCTTATGACATGCAGCGCAAAAGTTGTTCAGCTCAATGAGATCTATATGTGTACCGAGTTTCATATGAATACGTGCAAGTATGTGTGAGATATACATCAAGTTTTCTGACTGTGTTCCAGGGGGCGCTGTAGAGCCCCTGTGCCACGCCCGGGTCCCAGCCTCTGCGGCGTCCTAATGGCCGCAGATTCCAACGTGTGTGCCAATTTTCAAGCGTTTTTGAGCACGTTAAGGCCCCCAAAAAACCCCAAATAGTCAAAAAAAAAAATCCTTAGAAAAACAATAGGGCCCTGTGCCTTAGTGGCTTGGGCCCTAATTACAGACAGCATCACTGGAGGCTGGTGTTGTTGAAACAGGTTAGTGGTTAGTTGCAGTGACTGGAACGTGTTTGCATGACATTCCTGGCTGAAATTTCGTCACATGTTTGCTTTGAACCTGCATTGAGCTCAAATTGAATGGAAGTAACAGGTTGAAAATGCCAGAGCGGATCAGCAGAGACCGCAGGAGATCGTCCAATTAAGAGCCGTTTCTCCACGTCAAATCAACAGACTTCGAGTGCATTAAAAAATGTTCATCTAAAAATCACAATTATATTGAAGCTTGTTTCCTCCACTTGATTATTAAAAGGTTATAGTGATTTTTTTCCCCTTAGAATTGCACTTGCAAGTAAATTCTGTTTTTGTTACTGCCATGGAATAATTAATAATGAAGATAATCAGGATTTTTTCCTGCATCTGTGAGCTTATATCTCACAATACTGATATTGGTTAATGGTCACCTGACAGGCAGATAAATAGTAAAAATTTAATGAAATTATTGCTAAAAAGATTTCATCTTTTTTATTAGTAATTAGTCTTTTGGTTGTGTTTTTATTTTAAAATTATTTCACGTTTAGTATTGTTTTTATTTTTACATTTTGTGATTTGTTTCATAACAGTTTTTCTCGATTGCTAACACACAATTCATGAAACAATTCATTTTCTCACAACTATAAACACAATCTCAAAACAACATGCCCAGCTGTGCAAACTTCAAACTTCCAGCTCAAACATTTTAGTCAAAAACACATTGGTCTAATCTTTGGCCTCAGATGACACACGAAGCTGTCAAATACAGACTATTTTCCTGACGCGAGAACACTAGTGAGATCAATTAAAACCTGCTTTTGGGAAATAAGAATCCTTTTGCTAGTCAGTGTCTGTTACAGTATACAGCATAAATAGAGCGGTGCAGATACAGTAAAATTCAGCAATAAACATTAAGAAACATTTACTTTCATTACACTACTGTAAAGTTATATTACAGTAGATGAAAAGCACTAGAAGAGAAAAGTACAAAACCAAACAACTGAATATACAGTAAACACACTGGAATATACTGTCAGTTACTGTACAGAAACAAACAAATAAATAAACACTGCATCCTCTGCCAAGCTGCATTACAGTATTGGTAATATCCTCATACATTATACTGTACTATAGCAGTTTCTTAGTCTTCTGATAAAAGACTTTCTCTGCCTCCTCAGACAGTCGTCTCTCAGTTCTGCACAAATACATGTAAGAAGTACTTGGCTACAA
>JAFVLL020017597.1:0-13348 GCA_021397915.2 Tor tambroides | reverse complement strand
GTGTGAGATTCATTAACAGAACTGATTCGGTATTCCTGTGATTGACTGACATGAATCAGTGAATCATCTTTATTCCAGCTGTAGATCCAGCTGCTAACGTCTGTCTCCTGTATGTCACATGTGAGAGTGACCGTCTGTCCTCTGAACACACGTCCATCAGGCTGAACCCCCACTACAGGCATGGGTCTCTCTGTAAAGATCGCAGGACACACTTAACTTTCATCGATTCTAAATGACACTAGGCTTTATAAGATTAACTGGATTTTAAATCAACTGACTGCACATGATCCTTGATACTTGTTGATGATCATATTAATTTGCATAATATTATAGCAACTTCTAAATTAGACTGCCAGTTAAAAAAAAAAAAAACACAAAACAGCACTTACCTCTTACTGTTAGCACAACTCTGGGACTTTGAATTGTGAAGTACTTTCCTTTTCGTGCACTGCACCCATACTGTCCTCCATAAGAGATATCCACATTACTCAGTATTTCCATTTCATCACCAGTTTTGATTCTCTTAAAGTCTTTGTACCAGAAAATTGTCCATCCAGTTGACTGTCCCACGTTACAGCTCAGAGTAACTGTGTCTCCAGTGAACACTGAACTCTGGGGCTTTACAGTTACTTTGGGTTTGTCTGTAAATATTTCACAATTTTAGAGTTAATGAACAGCCTTCAGTCATTGTGTATGACTACTTACGACAGGGGTTCCCAAACTCGTTCCTGGAGCCTCCCCAACACTGCACATTTTGCATGTCTCCTTTATCAATCACACCTGATTTAACTCATCAGCTCATTAGTAGCAACTCCGAGACCTGAAATGAGTGTGTCAGACAAAGGAGACATGCAAAATGTGCAATGTTGGGGAGGATCCAGGGACGTGTTTGGGAACCCCTGACTTACGACTTCTATCATTTATTTTAAAGTGTAAACTTTTCTACACCTTTCAGCTTATTTTCTGTAATTACAGGCAGATGCTAGATGTGCAATATGTGCTATTTAAATGTTACTAAGTGTAAATAGCAAAATAATAATAATAATTCTTTATACTAAGTGTAAACAGTAGTTAGATGATATTTGCATTAAGTGTAAATAGTGTTACTTTTTAAATATTTTCTTCATTTTTATGTATAATAAACAAGTGCATTGATCCATGCAAGTACACAAAATACCTTTTGTATATTTGTAATACCTTTAAAAACAAAACAAAAATTAATATGCAACATTCACTTTTTAATAGTTCAATCAGAACAGATTTTAAAACACTATAGGCATCGTACACTTGTTGACTTTCTAAGTAGTTACAAAGTAAAAATGAATATGAGTTACGTAATCAGATTACTTTTTTCAAGTAACTAGTAAAGTAATGCATTACTTTTAAATTTACAATGAAATATCTGATGTACTTTTTCAACTAAGTAGTGGAAGTTACTTTGTTTTACCATTTATTCACTGACATCCTTCCTATCCTCAAGTTGAGAAAAATTGGGAGTGACGTGCAAAGTCAGAGGCACTTCCTTCAGGCTGAGGCGTATTAATTTCACTTTTGGTGTGAAAGGGCCCATACAGTTGTCAAAAATAGAACTTTTGGGTTATTTGTTATTAAAAAACAAACAAACAAACAATCAAGCCCAGTCTAACAGACTCGGTCTGTTACATATGTGTAACAGTAGCTGCCTATTACATCTACATAATTACAAACTGTAATTACAGGCTGTTACATAACTTAGTTACATGGTAAGTACATTTTGTTTCATGTAAGTACAATGGTTACTACTAAGTACTTAATTAGGTAATTATTATGTATTATGACACCTTAAAATAAAGTGTTACCTTTTTATTTAGTAACATCTTAGAGTCACTAGAGGTGTGCTAGGCTAGATTAATGACATTGCTGGTTGAAAATGGCCTGGATTCATCTTATCTGTAATGAGTCAAGCCTTTACTGTAACTCTCATGTTGTTATTAATAAACCAACACAAAGCAAACATTTTGACCTGATTTAAATTTATAATGTTTATAAGATAAATGACACAGGAAATGATTTGTTCGATTTATAAAAGTGAGCCAGTTCGTTCTGGGAAGCTATCAGACCTAATCTTGTCTATCAGAGGTTTGCCTATTTTTGGGCTGAGCAAGATCATGATGACTCACACAACACAGTCAGAGTCACTTCATCACTCCATTCAGAGGTGTCTGATTGTCTATTGCCACAACACCTGCATTTCTGTTTGGAGACTGCAGTGATGTTGAACTCTTTCGCCTCAGAGGTGTTCTCTCTGCCTACACACTGCCATGTGTATGTCCAACCTTCACCCTGTATGTCACACGTGAGTGTGACAGTATCGCCAATGAATATCTGTGATGGTTCAGGCTGAACAGTCAGAAGAGGTTTGGGTATCTCTGGAAGAACTGAACAAACAGAGGTTATGCTATAGCATCTAAAGACACCAAAATGAGTGCATAAAAAAGGACTGTGAAAATCAACATGTGGCAGTGTGTGTTAAGGTCATGTTTATGTCTAGGAATGGTGCAATGCAATTAAAATATCACTAAATCACTAACTGCTACATCTCTCTGGACCCTCATGCCCTGCACAATGAGAACAATAAATACACTTTATTGATAAGGGTAACACTTTATTTCGATAGTCCACTTTAGACATTCAACTAACAGTAAGTAACTTTGCAACTCCATGTCAACTAGCAGTCATTAGAGTATTAGTAGACTGTCTGCTTAATATCTTCTAATACTTTATTTTGATGGGTCCACAACATACAATATACTGACTATGAGAAACTTTGCAAGTATATGTCAACTTATTCTACTAACCCTAAACCTACTCTAACAGTCTACTCTGAGAGTTAGTAGACATGTAGTTGCAAATGAATGAGAATTAGTTGACATGTAGTTGACACGTAGTTACAAAGTTACTCATAGTTATTAGAATGTCTAAAGTGGACTATCAAAATAAAGTGTAACCTTGATAAGTTTTTCATTTTCTTCTGTGGCCCTCTTAACATGATGATACTGTCAGTGTTACAGCATCACTGATCTCTGACATCTGTGAATCACTTTGTTACTGTGAGATACAACAGTTCTCTGTCACTGCTGACAGACTGATGGCATTTACATTACTTTGTATTAAAAAAAACACACAACAACAACAAAACATGTATCAAACTATTCAAATCAGTTCTATCCACCTTTTTCTTAACACACCTACTGTGTTTTAATTTATGGGTGAAACTTCTTGTGTGGGGAACTTCCACTTAATATTACCAAAATGAATCACTTCAAATATTGCATTAGTGCTACAAATAATCATTATGCGTCAGTTTGACTGTATGAGCTGTACATTTTCTGTCATGCTCTATTTTTTCTGTGTGTGAAATTAGAATCGCATGAATAGTATCACAAGAATATCTGTCACAAGAGATCTGTCTCTGTTGTGATTATTTTATTTTATTTTTATTTCTTTTTTGTATTCTGCTGTATTAATATGAAAAAGACAACAGACACTGGACATTTGTGGCCTGCTCTCAGTTTTTTGTCATTTTTTCCCCTTTTCACTTCTAATTCCTATTAGCAGTGTTTACTGGAATATCTCTAAAGCAGGGAAATACAACATTTATTTGTCAAAATGAATTCAAACATTAAACATGTATACATACACATTACATAATATGAACTTACTTTATGGTATTATTTAACTCTATTCTATAATATTGCTGCAGAAAGACTCATCTGAACTAAGTTGTTAATACTCTTACACTTTTAAGTTTCCTTTTGATGTTTGATGGCTGAAAGTTGAGGAGAATAATGTCACCTCATCTGTACAATAAGGCAAAAATATCTCATGAAAAACACTCTTGTTCAGCTCCACAGTGAAATAAGTGTGAAGATTTAAACAAAAATATGAATCACCTTGAGTGGATCCAGGGAGGATGTTGGAAATCAACACTAAAAAACAAAAAGAGAAAATCACATTGATTTATAGATGATGCTGCTTCAAAATGCCATATATGACTATGAATATCCTCAAACTTTTCACATCCATTTTAATGCTTAACATCACTAATTTAGTCCTTAAAACTCATCTGGTTGTGACCACCTTTGACTGGCCATTGCGTTCATGAAATCAGCAGATAAGTCTATGATTGGCTACACTGCTCAACATTACAAAAAATGTTGTAAATATAAACCTATGACCAGTAAATAGAATAATATGAAAAGCCCTACCTCGCAAGTTGACGGGATTAGTTACGTGTTTGTGACGGTAGGAAACAGGGGCGCTTTCAGACCTCATTTTTGAGACTGCCTTTCGTAGAGTGCACTTTTAAGGAAAAAATACTCAGCAATGGAGTTGACTGATTAATTTGCACATGGTTTGCCTTAAAAAACAACACCATATTAGGCATAACCACCAGCCAGACGTGATTTTCACAACAGGGGGTCTTTAAATGCATTGGAGAAGGACTTTCAGCATAGTTAATCGTCACTTTATGCTGATTGTAAGGTGGGAGAATTAAACCAGGCTCATTAAGTGAACACTAATTTAATTGTGTAAATATTACTTTAAGAGTAACTATTTTTGATAACTCGCTGATCTTGCACTTACGTTGAGATGAGTATTGTGACACTGGTTAAAGCCACAAAGCAGAAAGCAAACCACAACAGCTCAGTTCTACCTTTCTCTGGTCTATAAACTCAACTCTATCAAATCTGCTCTATTAATATTTACCAGCAGATTACATATCTTGGAGTATTTTGCATGTAATCATTGCATCATGGAAAGTGGTGCAGTTGTGGCCATTAACATCACTAATCAGAGTCTGAAGTGACTGCAGAACCACCAGCCGCCTCACAGCATCATCTATACATGGTATTCTACCTCTGATCAACAATTCAAGAATGACAACAATTACAGAACACGACAGCATGTCCAATTCAACACATGAACCATTAAGGCCACAGTGCCTTGACAGAAAGCAGCCAACAACAACACACACATTCATCGTATTTTATTGGATTTGTGTGTCACCCCTATTGATGTTTGTTTCTTTTCACCGACTGAACATGTTCAATCAGGGTTTGTGCAGTGTGAACTGGCCTTTACAAACCTTGAATTGTACGACTGAAGCCAACAATGATAAATAAAATGATCTCATTTATCTACAGCACATCACAGTGTGTTTGACCATCACACACAGATATCATGAGCCACAGATGGATTTGATACTCTGCCACAGATTATTAGCAGCATGAATGAAAAACTGATCAAATACATAAGATTATAAACACAGTGATTCACTGATTCACTCCATCACTACACAAAATAAAAATACATGAATGAGAAAATGATACTCACAGAGGCAGAGCATTAGAGGAAGTAATCTGAGCTCCATACTGATCTATTAATGCACAAAGTTAAACACAGTCTGTGCTATAGAATAAACACTTCCTGTAAAGAAGTGCATGAGAGGAAGGGAGCAAATTATATCGGCAATATATAAATGATGGTACAGGAAATGCATGTGTGCATTCTAGGGTTAAAGAAAATCACACTGAGCATCAAAAATGCATTTTGGCTCTCAAAAAAAAAATCATTTTTGCCTCTTGAAAAAAAAAAGTTTTTTTTTTTTTTCATTAATTTTTCTGCTTTAGGTCTAAATTGCAAATCTTCAAAGAATATTATATTGTATTATATTATGACAACATTTTTTAAAGAAACAATTTTTGTATCATTAATGGCGTCAATCTTTGTTTTGTAATATATACTTTAGAACGTAGTGAAGATACCTTATAACAAGGTGAGATAATCAGATTTTTTTTTTTAAAGAAAAAAGAAAGAAAGTTTGTAGTTTTTGTGGAAACATCTATGATTACAGTGTGGTTTCAATCTATATTCTGTTTGTATTTAATTTTGTACCTTTCAGTAAGAAATTCAGAGCCCTTGTTTTTGCCTTAAGTATGAAGTATATATTAAAAATATACAAAACTGCCATTAGGCATGCTTATAAATGCACTTTTCATCAGATTTCAGACTGAACGATGGGTGATTTATTGTCATGCTGGATCTGAATAAGACTTCACATAGATCACTTTAAACATTATGAGTATAGTCATTTCTCAGACTGGGCAAGAGAAGTGGTTTTGCGAAATGTTACCAGTCTTAGAAAAGAGAAGTGTGAAGACATCTATGTTACATAGAATTCTGAATCACTACTGCTGGTCTATGGACACTTTTAGCAGTTTTCATCAGTGCAGAATGAGCAGCTGCTTGAGTGACTTGTCAGTATGAATGTTGTCTGCTGTTAAACTCTTAATCAGAACAGTGAAGCCCCTTCTGCTTCTGCCACCTTACGCTGTGTGTGCATGAGTGTCTTTGTAGAGATTGTAAGTATGAGAATATTAGACAGGTTTGTCAGTCCCCTGACAACAAATATCACAACTGTGACATTTCAAAGCCATGAGCACTTGATGAGAGTCTGAACTGGTTAAACCCACAGAGCAGCAATGATGAGTAGGTCTTTAAGCACATCTTTGAAATTACCAAATCAATGAGTAAGAGTGAATGTTAAATAATTACAAACATTAAAAAAAAAACAAAAAAAACTCACCTTCAAGTGTTGTGCATGGAGCGATTTTACATTTGACCTTCTAATTAAGATATGTTCTCTGCAACCTAGGCTCATTGGAAATACGTGCCTATTCATACATTTCTGCAAAACTGAAAAAACGTACCTATACATACAAATCGCTGCAGTTTCCAGTTGAAATGAACACTAGAGGCAGTAAAACTCTGACAACTTTTATTCTTTTTCACACAAAAGTATAATTTACAGATATATTTTTGATTAATAAAGGCTAATTTTTACACAATTAGTTGCAGAATGTTATGTTATGACTTCAAAACAATTTTAACATCCTGCACGATTTGAAAACTGATATTTTTGAACGTTATCGTCGCATATACAGCTTCATATACATGAGTTTTCTATTCCAGCAGATTTACTCTGTAGCTCATGCGATACGGCGTTGCACTTACGTGATGAAGAGCTGCGGTACGAATCCCCGTGAAACTGCAGTTCGACTAAACGGCTCAAATCTGCATAAGTAAGTTAAAATAGCATGGCTGCATCACGAGTATGTTTTTATATTACTTTTGCATTTGTTAACACTATTGGGTAGGTTTAGGTTTGGGTTTGGTGTAGGGGATATTTCCAACATGATTAATCATTAATCTTTAGCGACACTCACCGGATATTTGAATTCTGAATGGCCGCAAAACGTACCTCAATCAGCATAATAAAAACATAGCAATACGTGCCTGTACCAACGTAATAAAAACGTGCCACGGTCACGTATTAAACGTTTGTTTTAGCGCCACTCTCTGGACATTTCACTTTGAAACTGCCGCGAAACGTGCAGTAAGGTACATAATTACGGGGTTGCAGAAATGTATGTAGAGGCACGTATTTCCAATGAGCCTGGGTTGGTTCTCTGCCAACTTCCATCTTAAGCATTTTCATGAAGATAAAAAAAGAAACTTTCATTGATTATTTATTTTCTGTTGGATAGAGAGTTATTCATAAAAGAATACATATGGACAGATTATAACTGTATTTTTGATTAAAGTTGCAGTCCATAAGTTTTGCCTCTGTGTCGCCATCTGCAATTGCCGTTATTTGCAGAATTATCATCTTCACATGGGTTGTGCATTGGCACGGCTCCTCTAATGTGTGGCTGTCAGTCACCACACCGATGTGGATATTCACTGTACTGCTAATCACAGATTCTGCGTCTTGGAAATATGACCAAAAAAAGAACTTTCACCGGAAAATGTCATCTGAACAAGTAACATGTCTGTTTCTTTTTCTGACCAACTGAGAAAAAAAAAAGCATTACAATACATCATGCTATCAATGGTGATTAAATCTAACAATCGTTTAGCTCATATCACATCAAAACATGCAAACTGTTATTATTGTTATACTTTGTTCTCAAATTGTTAATGTTAACAACATCAGCACTGCGTGACTACATGTATTTAGTGTTACCTGTAGGCTATGGGTGAATCTCCAGTTGTCACTGATGATTGTTCTTTGGAACTTTCTGGATTACAATCCGCCATCAAAATGATAAATTTAATTATTCCAGCTGCTGTGAGAAAAGGCTATTAATGATCCGCCACCTGCAGCATCCTCACCTTCTTTATGTTTACAGATGTGACGTAATGACATAAAGACAAACGGTGGCAAGATTGTATTTCCCCCGGAAACCTACCACTAAAATTAGAACACATTATTACAAGCTTACCATTGTGAATCGGGCTAAGGTAAGGAGATAGTTGTGAACACAGGCTGGTAGTTGCTCGAATTTTGATTTTGGATCATTTTTAACCAAAAAAAGTTATGGACTACAGCTTTAAAGCATGTCTACCACTGACAAATAAATCATGTCATGTTGTATTAGAAGCACACTCAATACAAAGGTAAGTATGTATATTGAGTATATGTTGTGTTGGAGTCATGGTATTGCTTATCATTCAAAAACTACAGAGATATGTTAACTTCATTCTCTTGTGTGGAAAACACATCACACACATGCACACATAGGCTACATCAAAACAACACAAATCATGTAGAACAGACTTACATTTATGCATTTAGCAGACGAGGCTCTGGAGTGGTGGCCATGATGGGAAAACACAGAGGAAAACCTATATAAATTAAGTTCAGCTCAGCTGCACTGCTATACTCAGATATTTTCTTTCAACATTAAATACAGACAAACCTACAAAATAAACCCTGAGTCTACATACAGGGCTCATAAATAAGGAATAATTGACTTCGGGCCGTTGAATTCTTAGAAAATAATGCACACCCGAGGTGGTGAAGCAGCCACGATGGGTGTGCATTATTTTCTAATAATTCAACAGCCCAAAGTCAATTATTCCGCTTATACTACAGTTACCACACCTCAAGACATTGATCAGATGATATATTTCAAGGCATTTGTCCAGTTTTTCTACTTAAATCGCTATTGTGAGTAGGATTATTTCTTCCGCATCTCATCCAACGCCTCCGTTGCTAATTCCAAAATGTCATTTTAAACCTAGTAACGGAGGCTTGAGCCGTTGATAGCAGACTAATGCAGTTAATACAGTTAATAACTAAGTTATGAGAGAGAGAGAGAGAGAGAGAGAGAGAGAACAAAGTTTGTTTGTTTTTTAAACAATGTCTTAATTACTTTTCTTGTTTCTTGTTTGTGGAAGAATAAAAAAAGAAAGTATACGTGTACTTATTTACTTAAATATTTTACAGATCTATTCTTGTTTTGGAAATGAGACAAAATGGACTTCATCGTTAGCATCTTGAATTTGCCCACCAGCGCAAGATTTAAACGACGCAAGTCCACAATCGGATGTAAACCGCCATCCTTTTTGGGCACAACAAAATACCGGCTGTAAAAGCCTGACTCTGTCTGAGCGGGGGGTACTTCTTCTATAGCCCCTTTCTGCAAGAGTAACACGATCTCCTGCCCCATAACCGAGGCTTCCAAAGGATGCACCGTCCTGGGAAGAGACCTGCTGAAGGGAGGTGGCCCTTTTCCGAACTGAATTGTGTAACCGTATTGAACGGTATGTAGTACCCACTGCGAGATGTCGGGCAAGAGTCTCCACACATCCCAATAGTCTGCGAGGGGCTTTAGTTGTTCTACGTTCGGCAACGGCTGAGCTGCAGGTGCCAAAACATCTCCTGAGTGCAGAGAGCCACTGGTGTCTGCCAAAACAGGTAGCACATGCGGGGTTACCACATTTGACGAAGTCAACACCTGAGTTCCTTGCACAGGGCCCCGAAGCACCTGAGTAGTGGGGACCTCTGTAACAGGAAGATCGGGCCAGCCCGCCACCTTTTTGAAAGTGGGGGCTTTGGTGGCCGTCATAAACGCACGCGTGACCCTAGGTCTTTCTCTAGAACTCTGAAGGCCGAAAGGGGCAGAGTGTGGGCAGAGTGTCTGAGGCTGTGCTCATCGTGAAGACTCAATCTAAAACTGCCCGAGGCGCAATATGTGGCGGGACAGTTAAAATCTGAGCCGGGAGGCCACAATGAGAGAGGCAAATATGCTTGTGCGGTTCCTCCAAACTCTCCAGAGGAGGGCCTGGCCTCCGGAGACGAGCGAGGGGGGGATCAGGAACTACTACTAGGAGCCTGAGCACGAGAGGCCTTGGCCGTCAAACTCGGGTCTATCCGTCTGCATTGGCGTGGGCGAGCCGATGGATGAGACCTAGGACCCCGATCCTTATGAGGGGGTGTGAAGGGGACTTTCGCGAGGGCACTGTGAAGAGGACGAGCGTGAACAAACCAATGGTGGTTGACGCTCAGTCTCCCTGGTCCTGCGCAGAATGAGCTGGCGAAAGGAGGCAGACTGCTGTTTTGCTGCACAAGCTGTATGCTTGGTAGCTCTAAGCACCAAGTTCATAGTTCATCTGAGCTCTTTATCTGCCTCAGGTATCAGGCCTTCACCCTCATCCAGCTCCTTAAGTACATCAGCTTGATAAGCCTGAAGTACACCCATGGAATGAAGTGTAGCCGCGGACTGACCAGCGGCCATGTAAGATTTTCAGACTAAAGCAGAAGTAACACTACATGGCTTGGACGGCAAAAGGGGGCGAGCTGAATTTGGCATGAGATGCCCCACAAGAGTCTCTTCAACGGCCGGCATCGACGCTATAGACAAACTCGGGCGAGTCGACAGCGAGCCTGCGCAAAATCAGTCCCAGTCGAAACTGGACGACCGATATTTAACTAGCCGCACTCCTTCCCAGTCCCGTAGGCCTCTCCCCTTTTTCCAAGACCTCCACCAAGAAGTTTTGAGGTCTTGGAAACAACCGTTCTCGGCGCGGATTACTAATCTATTGATTTCGCCACTGTTTCTAAAATGCCAGAACATAGTTCTGTGTGTCACGACATCTAACAGCTCACTGTAAGAAGGGGAAGTACGTTTCTCCTGTCCACTTGGAGAGAGAGAACTGCACAAATCACCGACTAATTCCTCCTAGTCGGATGCCTCTGTAGACAGCACGTCTTCGTCATACGGCCCACAATATGTAATATGATATTTAATAAAAAGTTCAGTAGTATTTTTTCAGCTTTTGCACTGAAGGCAGAAAAAATGCATAGCTTTTAAATGGGAATGTGGTGCTTTTTTCTTTCCACTGTACATCACTCAAATCAGTAGTATTTACGTGTTTTATCCTATTATTCTTTTTTTAAAGGAAACACTCAAGCCCAATGATGAAAAAGAAGAAGCCACACTTCACTAGCATGGATATATTTCAAGATTAAAGGTATGCTTTAAAAAAATATGTATATAAAAAACTTTGCACCCCATAGCAACCTCCAACACACAAGGGTTGCCTTCTCCAGACTGCATGTTTCTTGGTTTCTTGTGTCCTTTTAGCTGCATATTTTGGGTTATTATCCTGTTGGAGGCATACTGTATATACATGAGACATTTGTGTTTAATTTCATCACTCTTCAGGATGAATTAAGCATTTTTAATTAACTGTAATATTACCAACAAAATTGTTCCACATCTGTTTGTATCTGTGTTAAGTCACCCAAGTTCAGACTGGACTGGACTTGTGTATTTGTCAGTAATCTTTGCCTTTCTTTCAGATAGAGCTGCCAGGTAATGTGCAGAGGCTGGAGAGTCTTCTGCAGTCAGGACTGCATGTGCTAGGCTCTACTCCAGCCAAGTCAACTCCTGTTGCTTGTCTGCATCAATAGAGACGTGGTCCTGAAAACATTCAGTGACTTGGGTTCAGTCATCAAAAGGCACTCCAGTTAAGCCGTCCATCCCAAGAAAGACTTAGGATATAACAAGTAAGAGTCGATAACAATTGTAATTAAGACACAAAAACCTCCTTAGAGCCACGTCCAGTTCCGAGGTACGAAACTTCCTAGATCGACAGCCCAGTCGAACGAAGTCAGACTACCAGCTACTTCGTGAGGTCCTGATTAAAGAGTTTTCCGACCCTAACTCTGAACATGGACTGTTAACTGCCTTAGAAACCAAACAAGGTCGACAAGAGGCTCCACAAGCTTACTACAACCGACTCCGACAAGCCTACTTTGGTGCACACAACGAACCTGACCTTGAAGAGGATGTGAACTTCAAAAGCCTCTTCCTAAGAAATCTGCACCCTGGAATCAGCCACCATCTAGGCGCAATGTCCTGTCCACGCTCCATGACCATCCAACAGTTGCATGACCTAAGACAGAAGGTCTACAACAAGTAGAAGATGGCCTCAAACAAAGGTAACAAAACCTCCACACTCTTGAACTCTGTCAACAAAGACTCAAGTCTTGCACTGGACAACACCCAGTGGCATAACAACACCAGAGTCTTCCATCAAGTGCACAGAGAACGTGACCCCCATGTCCACAACAGCTATCAGCCCAACCGCTGAAAAATTCCATGGGCCATGCTTCTCAAGAAATCCAAAATAATAGAACAACTGGAAACCTAACCAGACATCCAAAGGTAATCACCTGACACATCCAAGAGCAACTTCTGTGGGTAAGCGACAACAAAACCCATCTCATCACCACTCAGACTTGCACAGTGCTGAGTATGCACAAGAACAAGACAGCTTACCATCAATAGACATGGAACAAGTCATGAGACAACTGAAAGAGTTCTTTCAAGACAAGCAGAACATGGACAAACACAAAATTAAGTCATGCTCGCTGTGACCAGCGACAGAACGGAAGGCCGGTGATCACATGGTACACCACCATATCAGAGATGACAAGCACCTGTTCAACAACCACCCAGAATGAGCAAGTCTCTCACGGCCAACCGTTGATGAAAACTGAGGTACCAGAGAACATCACCTCAGTCACCCATCACTCCCTAACAAACTGCTAAATGAACTCTAACTTCAAGAACCATATTCCTGTCTGTGCACCACCACATCCAGAAGGCAGCACAAGAGGAATGCAACATAGGAGACGAAGTTTGCATCCCAGCTTCACACAGCCATGCCAAACTACCTCCGACTGTTTGCTAAAGAACTTCCTGCCTTGCTGGACTGACCCCCATTAGATCATGGACACGCCCTCATCCAAGCCAAGGATGCAGAGAGCCAGTCTTCACTGACATACCCGAAAAGGGGGGAGACAACACAGACTGAAACAGATCTGACCACACCTACACTACATCATTAACACACATAACATTACCTACACCCAGAGGTAACCACATCTACTGATAACACATTCAACAAACATATTCTTCCCACAAGTAGAATATCCAAATTTTAGCATAAC
>JAFVLL020017595.1:85690-96369 GCA_021397915.2 Tor tambroides | reverse complement strand
GGTTTACTAAATTGTGCTCACAATTTACTAATTTGTTCCCTTGGTTTACGATTTAATAATTCTTTCCCTCGGTTTACTAAATCATGCTCACAATTAACTAATTAGTTCCCTTGGTTTATGATTAACTAATTCTTTCGCTTGGTTTACTAAATTGTGCCCACACTTTACTAATTTGTTCCCTCATTTTAAGTAAATTGTGCGCTCGAAAAAATTATTTGTTCTACTTCCTGTCCGCACTCTCATAAACCGATGTAAATGCCTCTCACTTAAAATGATTCCATGCAACGCTGCAAGGCTCTTGAGAATATCTCTAACTCATTCCCAACTCAAAATAACATCCAATTAAAGTGTCTCTGTCCATAACATAGCAGAAGTAGGTTTATTAGAATGCGGACAGGAAGTAGAGCAAATTATTATTTCGTGCGCATAATTTCCTTAAAATGAGTGCACAAATTATTATATTCAGCACACAATTTACTTAAAACAAGGGAACAAATTAGTAAATCGTGCACACAATTTACCCCCCCCCCCAACAGTGTAATAATCCTGTCCTGAAGTGAACATGTGGGGTGAATTTCGAGGATTTTGGGACTTCTAGATTTATGCGGGATACTCAGACATACCTGTTTATACTCTGCTATGATGGCTGTGGTCTTCTTGATCTCTAACTCGGCTTTCTCCAGCTCTCTTCTGAACACTTCCTTCAGCTGAAAAGTAAAAACTTTATTGTACATGTCCGTAGAAGTGAAATTTAATACTTCACAGTGTCAGAAATATTTTGAGTCCTCAGTCTTCGTACCTGTGCCGTCTCCTCCTCTTGTCTTCTCTTCTCCTCCTCGGTCTCCACCAGGCGCTGTTTAGTGTTGAGCAGCTCTTTGTTTAAAACATCAGCTTTGTCCTCGGCCTGAAAACGCAACACTTATTAACACACAAGTTTTAAACAAAAGCTGAATGTGTTAACTAGTGTAGAAATACCTGGTCCAGGTCGTTCCTCAGTGCTATCTTGCTGGTCACCAGTTCATGGGCAAGATCATCGTTCTCCTGCTCCAGACGCATGCTGGCCTCCTGCAACCGCCGGTTTTCTCTCTGCAGGGACACATAGACAGTTAATTTATGACCTTATGGTGGGGAAGTCGTGTAGATTTACAGACGCAGACTGAGAAGACTGCAAGGCTAGCTAGCTTTGCACAAGATACAGACTCAAATTTCCCAAGCACTCACATGTAAGCATAACAAAGGTCTAGGCAAATACATGATTGTGCAAATTGCACCACTTTACAATACATAAATGCAACAAACTAAAATGGCATATAATAAATGTAAAAAATTTCTTCCATGAAATGTTTTCATATTTTTTGGACAATTTACATTTTCTGCCACTTCCACTGTGTGGAAAAATTTTTTTATTAATAAAAGTAAATGAAAAATTATTTAATAATAGTAAATTAAAATACATAAAAATACATAAAATGTAAAAATAGTTTCTAATTATAGATGGATAAATTAAAATAATAGAAAATAAAGATAAATGAAAATACATAAAATGCAAAATAGTTTCTAATTATAGATAGATAATAAATTAAGATAATAATAGAAAAAGAAAGATAATAATAGTAAAAAATATTAAAAATAATTAATAATAGTAAATGAAAATACATAAAATTGTAAAATATTTTCTAATTATAGATAGATAATAAATTTAGATAATAATAGAAAATAAAGAAAGGTAATAATAGTAAATAAATAAATAACTTCCAAAATAGTAAAAGATTGTAATAGATATCAACATAATTTATAGAAATATACTATAAATATAAATTAAGATAACAGCAAAAATAATAAAGCTTACAATAGTATAAACAAACAAACAATAATAACAATAACAATATAACAATAATAATAATAATAATAAAAGATGTTATAACAATAAAAACTACAGATAAGTTAAATTAATAACAAAAAGAATTAACAAAATTACAAAATAAAATAATAATAATAATAATAATAAAAGATGTTATAACAATAAAAACTACAGAAGTTAAATTAATAAAAAGATAATTAAAAAAATTACAAAATAAAATATTACAATAGTAAAAAATATAAATTAAGTTATAATGTTAAGTTATAATATATCCAATCATATTATTAATTTTAATATTAATATGAAATGATAATAGTAAAATGTATATAACAAAATATAATAATAATAATACAGAGAAAATATTAAGAAATAATTACAAAAATAGTCACAAAAATATATAAAATGGTAAATAGACTTGCATGCTGTCTGCACCTGCAGAATTTGGCAGAAATTGGATGAAATCATGCATGTTTGTATATTAAATATTCAAAAAATTATTTAATTTGAATTTTATAAAAAATATATTCCCCACAATTCATAATTTACCAGACAGCCCCTTCCACCCTCAAAAGCAAGAAACACCAAAAAAGCTGCACATTCACTACAAAAAAATGACACTACAGGCGACTAGGAGCCCAGTATTTCACATCCAGTCTTGAGAAATAACACTGAACGACCGCAGTGTGACTGCGTTGCCTGATTAGAGAGTAGCCGTTGTCACAGGGAGTCTCCCACTCTCTCACATGACACACATTTCCTTATCAGGAAGAGGAAAGCTGTCATCTGACTTCCATTTACACACACACACACACACACACACACACACACACAGCTGGTTAGGTTGTGCACAGCAGTTGAAAGACTTGATCATTTGAGATGGATCAGAGAGTTGAACACACACACACATGCAGGCAGAGGTTAGTAGCCGATGAGCTCTGGTGGGCTGAAGCCTTACCTGCACCGAAGACCCAACCACAGTCAACACAATACCCACTAGAGCAAGAACCGCAGAGGCCTTCCCCATCCAGCTGCGACCGACAAATACAACACCGCCTGTCCATGCTCCGCCCCCCGCCACAGCTCATTGGTTAAATGGGTGAGTGAGGGAATCTCATTGGTTAGTTGGTTGAGTGAGGGAGAGGGTAAACAGGAAGTGATAGCAAGGAAACCACTAGTGGAAACCAGTAATGGAGCTTCCTTTAACAGTATGGTTAGCTTTTCAACATTGCACGATGCTTGTCAAAGATTGTTGAGGACTATACATTTTATTGTTTTCATGTAAACAACATAAACCTAAAAATATAGAAACTATTATACATTCAATAAATGCGATCCAACAGTTTCAGCTGATGTAAACATGAGACTCAAATATGCTTAAAAAACACTTTTTTTAATAATAAAAAAAAAAACAAGGCACTTAAATTAAAAACAAAAAATGTGCTTTTTCCTTCATAAAAAGCTCAAAAAATAAATTAAATTATTTGTATAAAATAACAGGCGTACAAAACGAGCGTTTTGCTCTTTCCCCGTGCCGTACAGAGTCTGTGGTTTCCAGTGCGGCCCGTTACACAGTCCTGAACTGAGACAGAGTGAGATGAAGATGAGGATGAGGACGAGGACGAGGACCGCAGGAAGCGGGGCTAAATCAGGTTCTTGCTTACCTGATATCGGTCTATTGGGTCTTCCTGCTGCAGCTGGCTCTCTCTCAGAGACTGATACTCCTTCTCAAACTTCTTCAGCTTCTTTGTTGGCACCTGAGGAAGACAGGAAATCACAGGTCAGGTTTGAAAAATGTACAACAGCAGATTTAACAAGAATGTCAAGTCATTTTGCTTCATAAATACTGTAAAAACAAACAAACAAACAAACAAACAAACAAAAAATTAAAAGTCAAAAGCACTCCCCCTCCTCAAAAGACCAGGGCAAATATATATATATATATATTTTTTTTTTCCAAAATAAAACATTAAACATTTAATTCTGATATTATATACAAAATTACCATTACATATATTACAAATTTTACAAATGATTAAAATGTATATTTAATGAAAAGTTAGAACATTACAACATATTACAACTCTAATTTTCAAAATATGTAAAAAAATAATAATAAAATAAAAAAAATAAAAATAAAAATGTGTTATACTGATATATACAAACTAATTATTTATATTACAATTATATTACAATGTTAGTTCCAAATATACATTTTTGAACATAAAATTGCATAAAAATATAAATACATTATATAGTATAAATTTTGTTAAGTGTATTAAAATTTATATTTAATGAACAGTTAGAACATTACAACGTGATATAATTTTCAAAACATGAAAATAAGAAAATAAAATTGTTTCATACTGATATACAAAATAGTTATTTATATTCCAATTATATTACATTGTTAGTTACAAATATACATTTTTTAATATAAAATTGTATAAATAATTATATTGTTATATAGTATAAATTGTTAAATGTATTAAAATTTATATTTAATGAACAGTTGAACATTACAATATGATATTACAATTGTAATTATAATTTTTAAAATATGTAAAAAACAAAATCAAAGTGTTTTATACTGATATTATATACCAAATAATTTATTATTAGAGTTATATTACAATATTAGTTACAAATACACATTTTTGAATATAAAATTGAATAAATATAAATTATTATATTTTTATATAGTTTAAATATGTTAAATGTATCAAAAGTTACATTTAATGAACAGTTAGAACATTACAACATGATATTACAATTATAATTTTCAAAATATGTAAAAACAAAATAAAAATGTTTTATACTCGTATACAAAATAGTTTTTTCTAATACAATTATATTACAACATTAGCTACAAATATACATTTTTGAATATATAAAATTGTATAAATAATCATATTATATTTTTATATAGTATAAAATGAGTTAAATGTATTAAAAGTTGTACTTAATGAAGAGTTAGAACATTACAACATGATATTAAAATTATGATTTTCAAAATATGTAAAAATCAAAAAAATCAAAATGTTTTAAACTGATATTATATACAAAATAATTATTTATATTACAATTATATTCCAATGTTAGTTACAAATATAAATTTTGAAATATGAATATAAAACTGTATAAAATAATATTAAATAGTATAAAAATATACTAAATAATCATGTAATATAATGTATAAGAAGACTATTCACTACTATTAACAAAGTAAAGTTATAAGTAAAATCATATATGTTACCACGTGTATCAATAGGGTAGAACATTCTTAAAATATCATACTATGTAATATATTATCATTTTCATTTATCTTTCATTTTTAAAATTCTCATAACAAAATAGGATTTACAGTATGCCATAAGATTACCAAGTAATTTTTAAGTCAAAATCAACAAATTAAAATTGTGAAAATACTATACTGTAACATTAAAATATAACTAATTTATTATGTTTTATTTAAGTGTAATAAATTATTGAATTTTTTAAATTATTTAATAATAAACAAACAAACAAAAAAAATACAAACACAATTTTTCCATGTATTTGGTAAGATAACAATCGACAAACAACACTGTGCAGCACTAAGAACTTCAAAACCAAACTGTCTCAAGCCCTTCCTAAACTTCCTCAACAACAACAAAAAAGCAAAACCCCAAACTGTCCGTCTCAGGAGCCTTTGAAAGCGCAGCGCTCGTGTCGGTTGCTGTGGCAGCACAGCCAGAGTTAGCATGGAGTCTCTGAGGTGGGAGCGCGCTCACTGAAGCCGGTCCTGAGGGGATCTCTTCATCCGGCTTTACTGCAGGAGACTTTGTTTATTACAGTCTTCATTCAGCAGGTCTGGGATCAGTCTTTGGAAAGCCTTTCATAATTTGCTTCATCATTTGAGTTTGAAACTGCTCACACACAAAGCAAAAATATTTACACTCAACCAACACAACGTTTTGAAGCCAAACAAACAGTCGTTTGGAGTTTCAACACAACATGTTTACGAAAACTGAAGCACATCAAAAGTGTTCTCACTTGAGAAAGTCATTTCATGTCTCCCAGGTTCGGTTTCCACTCTTACAAACACAAAAGGACCTTCTTTCATCTGTAACTGCATCAGACCTTCTGAACAGTTGACTGTCATTCAGTGTGTTTGACCTCTGACCTCAGGATGAGGGTCATCAGAGCGAGAGACTGTTACACCACTTGTGTTCTCACTGAAGCCTCAATGGCACTGGAGGCTTGTTTTTGCGAAAGCGGTTGTAACGATGACAAGGCAAAAGCATGTGCTTGGGTAAGCGGACTTCTCCTTCTGTGAAAAAGGCTTCAAACAGCCACCTTTGGCTTTCAACTGCAGCACAAAGTGTCCGTTGTGCCGTTCGAGGAATGTAAACATGATACAAACTCTTTAGAACATAGTAAACAAGGAAGAGAAGAAAACGGTTGACAATATCAGGACAAAAAGAGAGATAAAGGAGGGAAGACAGTTGCTAGGTGGTCTGTTTTACTGCTCATCAGACAATCATCATCATCCATTTTTTTTTCTTTTCCAAATTCTATTTTTTTTCCATTTTAATTATTCTTGATTCTGTTTTGTTAAAGGATAAATTAAATTCTTACATTTTATTAATCAATAAGCATGTCTAATTAATTGAAATCATGAAACTTACACAATGTAACAGCAATTTATTAAAAGTATTAAAAATTAAATTTTTAAGGCCCTATGAATTTTTTTCTTCTTCTCAAATTCAGTTTTATTTTTCTTTAACCAAATTCTGTGTTTTCCATTAATTTTCTGGATTTGATTTTAAGGGTTTCACTTAATTTTAGCAATCAAAAGCATATCTAATGAATTGACTTTATAAGAAAAAAATATATTATTTTCATTTTTTTTTTTTTTAGGTATCATGAACTTACAATGTGCAATACTTTATTACATTTTTTACTGCAGCGACTGCACTCAGACCAATTTCTAGCCGATGAAATAAACTTCAGCATAAAAAATCTCTATTACTAGGGCCCAAATTTGGTTTTAATTTTTTCCCAAAAATATTGTAAAATATTTTTTTCTGTTATAATTTTTCTAGACTCTGTTTTAATGGTTAAATTAAGTTTTATTAATCAAAACGCATGTCTAATTATTCAAAATCATGAAACTTACACAATTTAACAGCAATTTATTAAAAGTTTATACATTTATTAAAAACAAAAGTTACATTTTCAAGGCCCTATGAAATACTTTTTTCTCAAATTTAGTTTTATTTTTACCAAATTAATTTCCTGGATTCCAGTTTAAAGGTTTCATTAAATTTTAATAATCAAAAGCATCTCTCATCTCTCAAAAACTCATTTATTTAAGAAATACTGTGTTGTGTGTTTAACCTTTTCTGCTAAATAAATTCTGGTAAATATTTTTACTTGTAAATATTCCTTAAAAATGATGTTTTAATAATAAAGTAGTAGTAGTAGTACTATCATTACATTAAGTAATATATTTCGGTCACAGTTTCTTCAAGTTAAACCAAACTTTTATTTTGACGGGTAGCTGTGAAGACCTTTAAGTTTCTGTTTGTATATATGATATGATTATAGTTTTACTTAAAAGAAATGGTAAAATGCTCATGAAGTTACTCAGAGCAGTTTTAGAGATTGTTTATGCGTTCATGTACTCATATATTGAGGTGGCAGATGCTGAAAACACCACGAGCGTCACGCGCTTCAGTATGTGTGTAGTAAAGAAAACCGCGTGTCTGCGCCATTCATTCACATAGAAACACGCAGAACATGCAGGATTCATATTTAGATAGTATATTTGTGGTTTAATATTCACAGACGGTCCATAGCACGTTTTCATTTAAGCGTACGGACCTACTTTTTGATTTATTCATTCAAAATTTGGCAAATTCCGTGACATTCCGCGTAATACAGTAAATTCCATTTTTATGATCAGATTCAGCGAATCCGTCTGCGTTGTCCGCTTTGCGGGAAGTTTAAAATGCACCAAAGTTTAATACTTAAGGTCAGGCTTAGAGATTCTTTACACAAAAAAGGAGGAGTAAAATGGAATAAGCATCAGTCTATTAATCTGACAGTGAACGGTGCAGATAAGAGGCCAGGCATCATTAGTTGAAGAGATGTTAAAACGAACGCTCAGTCCGGATGCGCTGCGTAGCCACAGACCACAAAATGTCATGTTGAAATGGCACAACCGACATGACAGTAAAGCTCTCAGCACAACATTCATTCAGTTTAACACTCATATACACACGGAAAGTTCATCAGGTAGGTTTCGCCTCAACAAACGTGGTTGGTGTAAATGACGTTTTTTGTAGAAACACAAAACACCTACACAGGTATGAATGAGTAGCTGATCTTTCCATTCACGCTGACATTAACGGCAAACGTTGTTTCCAACGTCCAAACGTTCCAACGTGAATATACACAAACTGAAACATGTCACGATACCAGTAATTTCCTACCATCTTTCACAGCTTAAAATGGCCACAGAACTGTTTTACACCAAGTTCTCATTGTTACAAAGTAAAAATGCCAAAGCTTAATTTTGATTAATCGGATTTGTTAAACCAGTGCATTTGAATATTCAGGTCACTAGGCTCATCTGAGTATTCAAAACATCTACTTGAGTGGAAAAAGAGAGTCATAACATGCAAAATTGCATTACATTGACAACCAATCGCTCGCTCCTGAACACCATGTTCATCACACACACAGTATTTTCAGATTTGGCATTCCTTGGAATAAGGACATAATGGGGAAAATTGTACAGCCTTGTAATTTCATTACAGGACATTTCTCGCAGGCTAAGACAGTATCAAACAAACGAGCTCTTGAGGAAAAACGCTCTACAAAGATACTAGACCATGTTCTTGTCAACTCCTGAAGGTAAAAACAGCCGTTTGACTGAGACTTACCACCGGTTTGGGTTTGGACTCAGCCACCAGACTGGCGAAGAAATCCTCCTCGTTGATCTGATTGATAACATGAGCGTCGTAAGCCACCGTTATCGACACTTCCTGCATCATCTTGCCAAAGTTTTTCTGAGGAGCACTGAGCGAGACAGGTGAGCTTCGAGAAACGAGGGAGGGAGGGAGGGAGGAGGAGGAGAGAGCTGACGAGTCTGCTGAGACCGGGACCAGTAGACAAGTTTCTTTACGGATGAGAGCCGGCCCCTTGAGGCGGGAAATAAATGCAGGGGGGATGGACCATAGAGGAACACACTCTCTCTCTTTTTCTCTTTGGTTTTGTCTTCCAAGGATCGTGTATCCAGCTCAATTCCTCCAAAGAGACTCTGAATTGCAAAGTTGTGCAGTGACAAATCTTATCGTTACAGTCTCATGGGTAACGGTGGTTACCGCTGGAAATATGAAGAACGAGACAAGCGGAAAAGGTTGAAGAGGCAGGGGAAATTTGGGTTTGTCAGACAAACCACAACGGGGTCTTCTGACTCCCCTGGTGGCTCTCGCTTTATCTTTTTTATCTTCTCATCAGGCCTCCCAAGAGAAATGAAGCCTTGGTTTAATAAGGATCTGAACGCAAACATCCAAGGACTCGGGATGGTCGGACTTCTCCAAAGCTGTTTCCACTCTCAAAGCACGTCTCCTTTAGATTAAGTCCTCTTTCAATGTCAAGAGGATGTGAAATCTGGAATTCGCCTGGTAATCCGCCGAGGGGGAAGTTCGTATGGCTTTCGTTGCAAGCAGGTGCCTGTGAATTCCATCACCCTGTAGGCGTATTACCCCGCGACTTGATCCTCCTTAAATTCACCATTTCAAAGAGAAACGACCGCTTTGCATTTATTCTTCTTGCACATGTGATTGGAAACGGCTGGGATCATGGGTGGGAGAAGTAATCTGCGCACAGCCTCGTGGTCTCTGTCTGTGTGGCGTCTGGTGTCCAGGTCTGATATGGAGATATGGCAACAAGGCTTCCTGTCCTTGCTACATAGTCTCCTCCCTCCCAGCCGTCTCATAAAACACATCCACTTGACATCCCAAAGGCAGAATCTTCTAGAAACCAGCAAGACTGGAGACGGTGAGGATAAAAATATCACTTCTGAGGTTGAATGGCAGTCTAAACGTCTTTATTCGCCCACTCCAGCTCTCATTTTGGATGAAACACCTCATTGATCTGCTCTCCTGCCTGTCTTTCACTTTTGTTTGCTGTAGATAAAGAGGAAAGTGTGACTAAGTACACATACGCACACAGACGCCAATGAGGCGTGGTCAACGCAAAACGCCATTTGGCATGGTGTTGCAAAATCAGAAGGATCAGACGGCTTGTGCTTATGGTCTTCCCTCCAAAGGAACAAAACGTCTAAATGTTGCAGGTATAAACCCATCCTTCGTTAGGGCGTGGAAGAGACGTGGATCAAGGGTGCATGGAGGTGGGTGTGGACTGTAGGGAGTTGAACGTGCCATACAATGGAAAAACAAAGGATAATGATCTTACAGACACATGATTCTGGCGTAAAACGAAGCTGCTCTCTTTTTGTGGACTTGCTGATGAATGCACCTGTTACATCACCTCACTCAGGTGCTGGTTTCCCACAGAGTGCTTCTCCCTCTCTGGTTTCTAATTTCTCTATCGCTGGGTCCTAAATTCTGACAAATTCATGGTTCTCTGTCCATTCTTAGAATTAAATAAAAAAATCAACAAAAATGAAAAGTGTAATGCTGCAACATTCTAATTTATGATATTTAAATTTAATACATTAATTATTTATTTAAATTATTATTTAAGGATAAAAATGATTGTTTAACAATAAAAATTAAAATTTTATATATATATATATATATATGTG
>JAFVLL020017595.1:66861-85593 GCA_021397915.2 Tor tambroides | reverse complement strand
GTATTTGACATTTATAAAGAGCACATTCATATTCAAAATTGTAAAAAATAATGCAACACTTTTCTTTCAGAACTGTACAAGATTAAAATAAAAATCGACATTTAGTTATACACATTTATATGACAAAACTGTTACATTTATTATTTATATATAGAAAAACAAAACGATTTTTTTACTTTTAATTGTTAACAGAATGCAGTATTCCCTCTGAGAAAAAAAAAACCCCCAAAACGTTTGAATTGGCAGCTAATGATCAAAGTTTATGTACTTGCATGCTAGAACTGACTGTCCATTGCAGAAGTGGATAACTAGATGAACATGGGTAAATGTATTAATTATCACTGTAGTACTGCCACTGTCCAGTAGGTGGCATCACAAGCTAAGGAAATCATAACAGACTCTTAAATGCATGTGGAAGTCTTCATTAGTCCATGTGAGGGAATACTGCATTGCCATGTTGTGTTGCTAGTAGTGTTTGTTAGAGCTTGTTTTCTACTCCTATTGGCCAAGTGGAAGGGTCACGCTCCTCTACCCTTTGGTTAAGCCCTTGGCGAGTTCTACTGGCCCTCTTTGGGTGAGGAGGGTGACTGGTTACTGGCTGAATTCTTGAGGGAGCCCAGTGTTTTACTAAACCAGGAGTTTTTGGCAGCTTGGACCTCAGTCATCAAAACACCCCTCTGATGCTCCAGCTCCTGATGCAGTACATGAAGAAACAACATTAAAGTAACCATGACACAGCTGTAAACTGCTTATTATTAAAATATATAACTCATTTGTTTGCTAAGCTTGTTTGGTAAGATACTACAAGTAGGTCATTTACAAAAATAAAGTCAAAGTTTTGAAAATAAAGTCTTAACAGTACAAGATTAAAATAGTAGTACTTGGAAAATGTAATACCTTGGAAAAGTCCAAATTATGAAAACAGGCATAACATTATGAGAATAAAGTCATAACATTAGGAAATTAAAATCATTACGAGAATGAAATCTTAACATTATCAGATTAAAATTAAAATTAAGCAAATAAAGTAAAAAAAATTATGATTAAAGCAAAATTATGTGAACAAAGTCAAAACACGAGATTTAAATCAAAATTGCGTAAATGAAGTCGAAATTATGGGATTAAAGCAAAAATACACGAACAAAGTTACAGCATTCTGAAAATTAAGTTAAAATTACAAAATGTTAATTTCATGAACATTTTGAGATTTAAGTCAGAATTGTTAATCTAGTTGTAGCATGAGTTTAAAGTGAAAATTGAGTAAAGTAAAAATTTTGCGATTAAAGCAGATGTGAACAATCGTAACGCTGAGATTTCCGTTAAAATTACACGAATAAAGTCAAAATTATGTGAACAAAGTCATAACATTCGGAGATATAAATCAAAATTACATAAAGCTGTAACATTAGGACGTTAAAGTCAATTATCCAAATAAAGTTAAAATTTTTAGATCAAAGCAGAAATACATGAATACAGTAACATTACAAGATTTAAGTAAAGATTATGAGAATAGCCCAAAGTATGAGATATAATCAAAAAAGTATGTGAACAAAGTTGTAACATTATGAGATTGAGGTAAAAATGACAAAAAAAAAGTTAAAATTATGAGATTAAAGCAAAAGTATGTGAACAAAGTCATAACATGAAATTTAAATCAATTTACATTAATAAAGTTGTAACATTACAAGATAAATACAAATTTATAAAGTTGTAACACTGCAAGATTATAGGAGTAATTTTGCAAAATCTAAATTTTTAAAATTTAAATTTTGAGTAGTCACAGAATTATAAAATTGGAATATTCTGAGAAGTCATAAAGAAAAGCAGTATCAAAGCAACGCAGTGTAAACAAAATGTTACAAATAGTTACAACTATTCTCATAATGTTACAAATGTATTCTTATAATGTTAATGTGGCACTAAAATGTACTGTAGTAGGATACAAACTATCTGTAAAACACTGATTTCAAATATGTCCATGGTAAACTAATATCAGTCAGTGTTAAGAGCAAATTACTAGTAGCTAGTCACAAATTTCCCTTAAAAAGCTTAAAAAGCACAGAATATACTAGTAAATGTAAACTTTCATTGGTTGTTGGTTTCGACCTACTGCTGATGAGCTGATAATTAGCTGAGTAGCATCTGTAAATTTCCAGCACAATGATGTTTTATAAGCCGTGACGTCTGACCTGGATCTTGCACTTGGCCTCCACCAGCTGGAGTTTGGTTTGCGCCAGCTCCAGTTCTAGCTCTCTGAGCTGAGCCTTCAGCGAGTCCTTCTCCTCGTCCAGGTCCGTGTCCCGGTTGTCCTGACTCACTGCCGGGATCTGCAGGGGTCCGTCTTTGCTGAACACTTCCCTACAGCGCTCACACGCCATCACTTTAGCCTGGAGTAACAACAACAACATATGCTGATCGTCACTGCTCAACGTGCCATATAAAAGTACGCATAGATAGATAATTTACTCACTTTAACTATATCCAGTTCCTCTTTTGTGGAAGCCTGCTGTTTCTCCAGCCTCGTACTTAACTGGGAACATATCTAAAGCAAACAGAAAATAAAATTTCAGACCTCATTATACTCTATTCATCACAATAAATACTCAAAAAGGTATAAGACTCTGAAGCAGTGTTACATTAGTATCAGTGAGATATTATTATAGATTTTATTAGTTTAAATTAGTTTTGTATATTTTTAGTTAGTTTCAGTAATTTCGTTGTTTTTGTTATTTCTTTTTTGTGATATACGGAGCCCCGCACATGACATGCTGGGAAATAGAAGTAGGAAATCGTGCTCAATTTAATAATTCGTTCCCTCAGTTTACTAAATCCTTCTCACGATTTACTAATTCGTTCCCTTGTTTTACGATTTACTAAATGGTTCGCTCGGTTTACTAAATCATGCTCGCGATTTACTAATTTGTTCCCTTGGTTTACTAAATCGTTCCCTTGGTTTACTAAATCATGCTCACGATTTACTAATTCGTTCCCTTGTTTTACGATATACTAATTCGTTCCCTCGGTTTACTAAATCATGCTCACGATTTACTAATTCGTTCCCTCGGTTTACTAAATCATGCTCACGATTTACTAATTTGTTCCCTTGTTTTACGATATACTAATTCGTTCCCTCGGTTTACTAAATCATGCTCACGATTTACTAATTCGTTCCCTTGTTTTACGATTTACTAATTCGTTCCCTCGGTTTACTAAATCATGCTCACGATTTACTAATTCGTTCCCTCGGTTTACTAAATCATGCTCACGATTTACTAATTCGTTCCCTTGTTTTACGATTTACTAATTCGTTCCCTCGGTTTACTAAATCATGCTCACTATTTACTAATTCTTTCCCTTGTTTTACGATTTACTAATTCGTTCCCTCGGTTTACTAAATCATGCTCACGATTTACTAATTCGTTCCCTTGTTTTACGATTTACTAATTCGTTCCCTCGGTTTACTAAATCATGCTCACGATTTACTAATTCGTTCCCTTGTTTTACGATATACTAATTCGTTCCCTCGGTTTACTAAATCCTTCTCACAATTTAATTCGTTCCCTTGTTTTACGATTTACTAATACATTCCCCTTGGTTTACTAAATCCTTCTCAAGATTTACTAATTCCTTCCATTGTTTTACGATTTACTAATACGTTCCCCTTGGTTTACTAAATCCTTCTCACGATTTACTAATACGTTCCCCTTGGTTTACTAAATCCTCCTCACGATTTGCTAATTCGTTCCCTTCTTTTACGATTTACTAATTCGTTCCCTTGTTTTACGATTTACTAATTCGTTCCCTCGGTTTACTAAATCCTTCTCACGATTTACTAATACGTTCCCCTTGGTTTACTAAATCCTGCTCACAGTTTATTAATTTGTTTCCTTGGTTTACAATTTACTAATTTGTTCCCTCAGTTTACTAAATCGTGCTCACAATTTATTAATTCGTTCCCTTGGTTTACAATTTACTAATTCGTTCCCTTGTTTTACGATTTACTAATACGTTCTCCTTGGTTTACTAAATCCTTCTCAAGATTTACTAATACGTTCTCCTTGGTTTACGATTTACTAAATCCTTCTCAAGATTTACTAAATCCTTCTCACGATTTACTAATTCGTTCCCTTGGTTTACTAAATCTTGCTCACGATTTACTAATTCGTTCCTTGTTTTAGGATTTACTAATTCGTTCCCTCGGTTTACTAAATCCTTCTCACGATTTACTAATTCGTTCCCTCGGTTTACTAAATCATGCTCACGATTTACTAATTCGTTCCCCTGTTTTACGATTTACTAATTCATTCCCTCGGTTTACTAAATCCTTCTCACGATTTACTAATTCGTTCCCTTGTTTTAGGATTTACTAATACGTTCCCCTTGGTTTACTAAATTCTTCTTAAGATTTACTAATTCGTTCCCTTGTTTTACGATTTACTAATTCATTCCCTCGGTTTACTAAATCCTTCTCACGATTTACTAATTTGTTCCCTCGGTTTACTAAATCGTGCTCACAATTTACTAATTCATTCCCTTGGTTTACGATTTACTAATTCATTCCCTCGGTTTACGATTTACTAATTCGTTCCCTTGGTTTACGATTTACTAATTTGTTCCCACAGTTTACTAAATCATGCTCACGATTTACTAATTCGTTCCCTTGTTTTACGATTTACTAATTCGTTCCCTCGGTTTACTAAAATGCGCACACCATTTACTAACTAGCTCCCTTAGTTTACAATTTTTTTAATTCTTTCCCTCGGTTTACTAAATCGTGCGCACGATTTACTAAATTATTCCCTCGTTTAAGTAAATCGTGCGCCTGAAATAATTTGTATTACTTGTCTGCATTCTCATAAAGCGATGTAGATCCCTCTCACCTAAAATGATTGCATGCAATGCTGCAAGGCTTTTGAGAATGTCTCTATAACTCATTCACAACTCAAAATAACATCCAATTAAAGTGAAGTGTGCTCTGCATTTAACCCATCCAAGTGAACCCATCCAGTAGTGAACACACACACACACACACACACACACACACACACACACACACACACACCCACACACACACCCACCCGGAGCTGGCGCCCGGGGAGCAGTTCGGGGTTTGGTGCCTTGCTCAAGGGTCTTACCTCAGTCATGGTATTGAAGGTGGAGAGAGCGCTGCTTATTTACTCTCCCCACCGACAATACCCGCCGGATCTGAGACTCGAACCCACAACCTTCGGGTTACAAGTCCGACTCTAACCATTAAGCCACGACTGCCCCAAAATGTCAGCAGCAAAAGCTTTATGAGAATGCGGACAAGTAGTAGAGCGAATTATTATTTTGTGCATAATTTACTTTTTTTCCCCCTCTGCATGTCATGTGTGGAGCGCCGCAGTATATGTTCGTATAGTTTAAAATTTTTATTTCAGTTTCATTTAAGTTATTTTAGAACATTGTTACACTAAATGAAAATGAGCAATGTTTATTTTGGAAATTAGCTGAAATAAAATAAGTTTAAGTTTTTAAAAATATTTAAATTTTATTATTTATTTTATCAAAATTACAAAAAAAAGTAAATAAAATAGCAACAACAAAAAAAGACAAGATTAAAGCTGAATTATCTAAAGCCAGATAACATTGAGATTTAAGTCAAAATTATGTGAATAAATTTGTAACATCATAGGTTAGTCAAAATCACAAGAACAAATTCATAACATTATGGGATAAGTCAAAATGATCTGAATAAAATCATAACATTACAAGATTATAGTAGCAATATTTTGAAAATAAAATCTAAATTTTGAGTATAAAGTCACAGAACTACAATTAAGTTACTTTATTTCAAGTAACATTTTTTATTGTTTTAGTTAACTATAAACTGCAAATAAAATTCACAAATAATTACAAACAGCAATACACTGAATTAAACATAAAATTTGAAAAACTGAAATAGTATTTTATTGTAAAACATACTCCAATAATCTTTGTTTTATTTACAACTTTGGAAAAAAATTATAGTACAGGGTAATAACCCTGTCCTGAAGTGAACATGTGGGGTGAATTTCGAGGATTATGAGACTTATAGATTTATGCAGGATACTCAGACATACCTGTTTATACTCTGCTATGATGGCTGTGGTCTTCTTGATCTCTAATTCGGCTTTCTCCAGCTCTCTTCTGAACACTTCCTTCAGCTGAAAAGAAAAAATGTTATTGCACATGTCCATAGCAGTGAAATTTATTCGAGTGTCAGAGACATTTTGAGTCCTCAGTCCTCGTACCTGTGCCGTCTCCTCCTCTTGCCTTCTCTTCTCCTCCTCGGTCTCCACCAGGCGTTGTTTAGTGTTGAGCAGTTCTTTGTTTAAAACATCAGCTTTGTCCTCAGCCTGAAAATGCAATGCTTATTAACACAAAAGCTGATTAATTAACCAAAGCTGAATGTGTTAACTAGTGTAGAAATACCTGGTCCAGGTCGTTCCTCAGCGCTATCTTGCTGGTCACCAGTTCATGGGCGAGATCATCGTTCTCCTGCTCCAGACGCATGCTGGCCTCCTGCAACCGCCGGTTCTCTCTCTGCAGGGACACATAGACAGTTCATTTATGACCTTATGGTGGGGACGTCATGCAGATTTACAGACGGAGACTGAAAAGACTGCAAGGCTAGCTTTGCACAAGCTGCAGACTCAAATTTCCCAAGCACTCACATGTAAGCATAACAAATGTCTAGATGACTGTGTAAACCGCACCGTTTTGCAACAGAAATAAAAATAAATGCAACAAACTAAAATGTCAGAATGTTAAAAAAATCTTTCATTAAATGTTTTCATATTTTTGACAGCTTACATTTTCTGTCACTTACACGGTGTACTAACCAGGTGTTTTTTTTTTTTGTGTGTCAGGACTGAGAGCATTAAAAAAAAAAAAAATTAAGAAAGAAATTATAAAAAGAAACAAAAATTATATAAAATGGTAAAAGATGAGAATTTAAGTTTTATTTAAAATATTTTATAAGTAATATAAATATAAATATATAAATTAAGATAATAATAGGACACAGAAAAAAATGTTAAGAATAAAAAAAGTATAGATATGTAATAAGATAACGGAAAAATAGTAAAATAAAAAAAAAAGTCAAAAATTATAATAGTAAAAATATAGATGAATAAATTAATATATAAATTAATTTTTTTTATTTATGTAGGAAATAGAGAATGGTAATAATAGTAAATGAATATACATAAAATTGTAAAATATTTTCTAATTATAAATAGATAATAAATTAAGATAATAATATAAAATAGTAAATATAATAAAAGATTGTAATAAAAAATAGATCATTAATAAATTATTATAATAGTAAATAGAGGGTGGTAATAATAGTAAATAAAAATATATAAATTTGTAAAATATTTTCTAAATATAAATAGATAAATTAACAGAAAATAAAGATAAAAATAGAAAGTAGCAAAATTAGTAAAAGATTGTAATTTAAAAAATAGATTGGTGATCAATTAGTATATATTGTTATAGATAACAGAATAAAAATAAACTTAGTACAAATAAATAAAATAAAAAAAGATGTTAGAATAATAAAAACTACAGATAGGTAATAAGTTAAATTATTGTTTAAATTATAAAGTTAACATGGTTAAAATAACACAAAATAAAGGTTAAAAAAGTAATAAAAATAGACAAACTAATATTATAATCAATTATAAATAAAGATAATAGTAAAATGCTTGTAACAAAAAAGATTATGATAATACAGAGAAAATATAAGGAAATAATTACAAAAATAATAGTCCCAAAAATATATAAAATGGTAAATTAACTCGCATGCTGTCTGACACCTGCAGAATTTGACAGAAATGGGATGAAATCATGCATGTTTGTATATTAAATATTTAAAAAAAAAAATGTTTAATTTGAATTATATAAAAAACTACATTCCCCACAATTCATAATTTACCAGACAGCCCCCTCCAGCCTTAAAAGCAGGAAACACCAAAAAAGCACATTTACAACAAAAAAAATGACACTACAGGCGACTAGGAGCCATATGTACAGACACTTCGAGATCACATGCTGATCTAAGACCAGTATTTCACATCCAGTCTTGAGAAACAACACTAAACGACTACAGTGTGACACTGCGTTGCCTGATAAGAGAGTAGCCGTTGTCACAGGGAGTCTCCCACCGCCTCACATGACACATTTCCTTATCAGGAAGAGGAAAGCTGTCATCTGACTTCCATTTACAAACACACACATACACACATTGCTGGTTAGGTTGTGCACAGCAGTTGATGTAACATGGAAAGGCTTGATCATTTCAAATCGAACACACACATGCAGGCAGAGGTTAGTAGCCGATGAGCGCTGGTGGGCTGAAGGCTTACCTGCACCGTAGACCCAACCACAGTCAACACAACACCCACTAGAACAAGAACCGCAGAGGCCTTCCCCATCCAGCAGCAACCGACAAATACAACACCGCCTGTCCATGCTCCACCCCCCGCCACAGCTCATTGGTTAAATGGGTGAGTGAGGGAATCTCATTGGTTAGTCGGTTGAGTGAGGGAGAGGGTAAACAGGAAGTGACAGCAAGGAAACCACTGAGTAATGGAGCTTCCTTTAATAGCTTTTCAACATTGCACGATGCTTTGTATTTCCATTCAAATGTCAAAGATTGTTTGGGATTACACGTCTTATTTGTTTTCATATGAACAACATGAACCTAAAAATATAAAAACTATAATACATTCAATAGATGCGATCCATTTAAATAAAAACATTTCAGTTATTGTAAACATGAGACTCAAATATGCTAACACTTTAAAAATAATTTAAAAATAAACAAGGCACTTAAATTAAAAAAAAAAAAAATCACTTTTCCTTCATAAAAAGCTGAAAAAAATAAATTAAATTATTTGTATAAAATAACAGGCGTACAAAACAAGCATCTACAATGCGAGTGAGCGTTTGGCTCTTTCCCTGTGTGTCGTACAGAGTCTTTGGTTTCCAGTGCGGCCCGTTACACAGTCCTGAACTGAGACAGAGTCAGATGAAGATGAATGTAGGAGGTGAGGATGAGGATCAGAGGAGGTAGGGATTAAACAGGCTCTGCCTTACCTGATATCGGTCTATAGGGTCTTCCTGCTGCAGCTGACTCTCTCTCAGAGACTGATACTCCTTCTCAAACTTCTTCAGCTTCTTTGTTGGCACCTGAGGAAAACAGGAAATCAGAGAATTTTTCATCAGGTTTGAAAAAATGTACACCAGTATAACAAGAATGTAAAGTCATTATGCTTAAAAAATACTGTTAAATAAAAAAAACACATCTAAAGCACCCCCTCCAAAAAACACCAAGGGCAAATATTTTATTTCATTTTTTTTTTTTTTTTTTTTTTTTTAAGTAAATTGAACATTCATTCTGATATTATATACAAAATTATCCATTACATATATCATAAATTTTACAAATGATGGAAATGTATAATTAGCAAAAAATGTTAAATGTATTAAAACGTATATTTAATGAACAGTTATATACAAAATAATTATTTATTTTACATTTTTATTTACAAAGATACATTTTTAAACATAAAATTGTATAAAAATGGAATTATATTATTAGTATTAAATGGTATAAAATGTTAAATGTATTAAGATTTATATTTAATGAACAGTTAGAACATTACAACATTACAATTATAATTTTCAAAATATGTAAAAATAAAAACAAAATCAAATTTTTTGTACTTCTATACAAAATAATCATTTATATTACAATTATATTCCAATGTTAGTTACAAATATACATTTTAAAATATGAATATAAAATTATATAAAAATAGAATTATTATATAGTATAAAAATATACTAAATAATAATGTAATATAATGTATTAGAAGACTATTCACTATTAAAGTTAAAAGTCATTATTACGTGTATCAACAGGGTAGAACACTTCTTAAAATATCATATGTAATATATTATCATTTTAATATTACTTTTACATTATTTTTTGTTAATATAATGTCAAAAAAAATCAACATAAAATCCATGCAAATACTATACTGTAACATTACAATATAACTAATATATTCTGTTTTATTTAAATGTAATAAAGTATTTAATAAAAAAAATTTAATGAAAATAAAATACAAACACACAGTTTTTCCACATATTTGGTAAGATAAGCAACAAACAACACTGTGCAGCACTATAAACTTCAAAAACAAAACTGACACAAGCCCTTCCTAAACATCCTCAACAACAACAAAAAAGCAAAACCCAAAACTGTCTCGAGGAGCCTTTGAAAGCGCAGCGCTCGTGTCCATTGCTATAGCAGCACAGCCGGAGTTAGCGTGGAGTCTCTGAGGGTGGAGCGTGCTCAGTGAAGCCCGTCCTGAGGGGATCTCTTCATCTGGCTTTACTGCAGGAGACTTTGTTTATTACAGTCTTCATTCAGCAGGTCTGGGATCAGTCCTCATAAAGCCTTTCATAATTTGCTTCTTCATTTGAATTTGAAACTGCTCACACAAAGCAGAAATATTTATTCCCAACCAACACAACGTTTTGAAGTAAAACAAACAGCCGTTTGGGGTTTCAACACAGCATGCTTGCGAAAAGTGAAGCGTATCAACAGTGTTCTCACTTGAGAAAGTCATTTCATGTCTCAAAAAGACCTTCTTTCTTATCTGTAACTGCATCAGGTCTTCTGAACAGCAGCTCATTGTTGAGTTTCATTCAGTGTGCTTGACCTCTGACCTCAGGATGAGGGTCATCAGAGCGAGAATCTGTCGCACCACTTGTGTTCTCACTGAAGTCTCAACGGCACTGGAGGCTTGTTTTTGCGAAAGCGGCTGTAACGATGACAAGGCAAAAGGCTTGTGCTTGGGTAAGCGGACTTCTTCTGTGAAAGGCTTCAAACAGCCACCTTTGCCTTTCGACTGCAGCACAAAGTGTCTGTTGTGCCGTTGGAGGAATGTGAACATGATACAAACTCTTTAGAACGAGGAGGAGAAGGAAACAGTTGATAATATCAGGACAGAGAAAGAAAGGAGACAGAAAAAGAGAGATAAAGGATGGAATACAGTTGCTAGGTGGTCCATTTTACTGCTCATCAGACAATCACCATCCTCTGCCAGATGAAATGTAGGGCCCTATGAAATCTGTTTGATTTTTTCACAAATTACGTTTAAATTTTTTTTTCAAAATTCAGTTTTTTCTGTTTTATTTATTCTGGTTTCTGTATTAATAAAAAAAACATATCATTAAGCTTATACAATTTAACAGCATTTTATTAAAAGTTTAACAAAAATGACATTTTTAAGGCCATATGAAGCGTTTCATTTTTTTCCCTCAAATTCAGTTTTATTTTCTTTAACCAAATTTGATGTTTTCCATTAGTTTTCTGGATTCAATTTTAATGGTTTAATTAAATTTTAGTAATCAAAAGCATCTCTAATTAATTGATTTTATAAAATAAAAAAAAAGTTTTCTATTTACATTTTTGTGGTAAATAAATTCTGGTAAATATTCCTTAAAAAAATGAGGTTTTAATAATTTTATTATTATCAGTACTACTATCATTACATTAAGTAATATATTTCTGTCCCAGTTTCTTCAAGTTAAACCGAACTTTTATTTTGAAGGTTTGCTGTGAAGACCTTTAAGTTTCTGTTTGTATCCACCTTTTTCTTCCTGTCAGAGCGGGCGCGGCCATTTGTAAATTCTATGGGTCTAGCTTCTGGTCTCATCCGTGTCCAGCTATTTTTAGTTGTACGAAACACTTTTAGTTGTATGGTAGTTGCACCATATTATTTTAGTGTATTATCCTAATTATGAACACACTGGTTTGTAGTGCAAACAGTTTTACCGTTTACTGCACATTGTTATTCTTCTTGCTATTTCCCTATAGCGGCTAATGAACCGGAAGTCTTGCCCATATGGTTTCTTCCACTTTGAAGAAAAAGGTGGATATGATATAACGTTAGTTTTTCTCAAAAGAAACGGTAAAATGCTCATGAAGTGACTCTCAGAGCAGTTCTTGAGATTATGTTCATGTTTTCATGTACTCATATATTGAGGTGGCAGAGGCTGAAAGCACTACGAGCGTCACGCACGCTTCAGTTTTAAATGAAACTGCGCTTCTGCGCCATTCATTCACACAGAGCCACGCAGAACATGCAGCATTCATATTTAAATAGTATATTTGCGGTTTGATATTCACAGACACTAGTCCATATTGCGTTTTGAATTAGCTGTACTGACCTACTTTTGATTTATTCATCCAAAATTTGGTAAATTCCATAACATTCCACGTTATACAGTAAATTCCATTTTAATGACCTGATTCCATCCAAATTTTCCGCATCGCGCAAAGTTTAAAATGCGCCAACATTTAATACTTAAGGACAGACTTAAGGCCCGTTCACACCAAGGATGATAACTATAAAGATAAATATAAAGATAACGATATTAGCTTCCACACCAGTGAATGATATTGTCTGTTTATTTTAAGTTTAAATTCTCAAGCTCATTACAGCAGGATGGATTCTGATTGGATGTCAATGTTTTTATCGTTCATCAACAGGAAAAAAAATCCTTCTGAAAGTGATTCCATGACATTGTTTCTCTGTGCTTTTATCGTTATAGCTGTGGTGTGGACCCTGCTATTCTTTAATATTGAAAACGATTTTTAGAACTATATCTTTATCATTATCTTTATAGTTATCGTCCTTGGTGTGAACGGGCCTTTAGAGATTCTTTACACAAAAAAGGAGGAGTAAAACGGAACAAGCATCAGTCTATTAATCTGACAGTCAGAGGCGCAGACAAGAGGCCAGGCATCATTAGATGAAGAGATGTTAAACGAACGCTTAGTCCGGATGTGCTGTGTAGCCACAGACCACAAAATGACATGTTGAAATGGCACAACCGACATGGCAGTCAAGCTCTCAGCACAACGTTCATTTGGTTTAACACTCACAGTCATATGTACACGGAAAGTTCATTCGATAGGTTTCGCCTCAACAAATGTGGTTGGTGTAAATGATGTTTTTGTATAGACACAAAACACCTACACAGGTATGAATGAGTAGCTGATCTTTCCATTCACGTTGACATTAACAGCACACGTTTCCTACAAACGCGAATATACACAAACTGAAACACATCACAATATCGGAAGTATGAGTGATTAAAAAATTGCCACAAAACTATTTTACACAAAGTTCTTGTTACAAAGGCAAAGCTTAATTTTGATTCATCGGATTTGTTAAACCAGTGCGTTTGAATATTCAGGTCACTAGGCTCATCTGAGTATTCAAAACATCTACTTGAGGGGAAAAAGAGTCATAACATGCAAAATTGCATTAGGTTGACAACCAATCGCTTGCTCCTGAACACCATGTTCATCACACACACACACATAGTATTTTCAGCTCCAAGTTGGCATTCCTTGGAATAAGGACATAATGGGGGAAATTGTACAGCCTTGTAATTTCATTACAGGACATTTCTCACACCCCGAGATAGTATCAAATGAACAAGCTCTGAGGAAAAAGGCTCTAACAACCAGACTAGACCATGTTCTTGTCAATTCCTGCAGGTAAAAACAGCCGTTTGTCTTGAAACTTACCACCGGTTTAGGTTTGGAGTCAGCCACCAGACTGGCGAAGAAATCCTCCTCGTTGATCTGATTGATAACATGAGCGTCGTAAGCCACCGTTATCGACACTTCCTGCATCATCTTGGCAAAGTTTCTGCGAGGAGCACTGAGCGAGACAGGTGAGCTTCGAGAAACGAGGGAGGGAGGGAGGGAGGGAGGGAGGGAGGAGGAGAGAGCTGACAAGTCTGCCGAGATCGGGACCAGTAGACAAGTTTCTTTACGGATGAAAGCCAGCCCCTTGAGGCGGGAAATAAATGCAGGGGGGATGGACCATAGAGGAACACACTCTCTCTCTCTTTCTCTGGTTTTGTCTTCCAAGGATCGTGTATCCTGCTCAGTTCCACCAAAGAGACAAAGCTCTGTGAATTGCGAAGTTGTGACGGCTCTTATCGCCACGGTCTCATGGGTAGCGGTGGTTACCGCTGGAAATATGAAGAGCGAGACAAGCGGAAAAGGTTGAAGAGGCAGGGGAAATTTGGGTTTGTCAGACAAACCACAACGGGGTCTTCTAACTCCCCTGGTGGCTCTCGCTTTATCTTCTTTATCTTCTCATCAGGCCTCCCAAGAGAAATGAAGCCTTGGTTTAATAAGTATCCGAACTCAAACATCCAAGGACTCGGGATGGTCGGAGTTCTCCAAAGCTGTTTCCACTCTCAAAGCACGTCTCCTTTCGATTAAGTCCTCTTTCAATATCAAGAGGATGTGAAATTTGGAATTCGGCTCGTAATCCGCCGAGGGGGAAGTTCGTATGGCTTGTGCTTTCGATGCAAGTAGGTGCCTGTGAATTCCATCACCCTGTAAGCTTATTACCCGGCGACTTGATCCTCTTTAAATTCACCATTTCAAAGAGAAACAACCTCTTTGCATTTCCTCTTCTTGCACATGTGATTGGAAATGGCTGGGATCACGGGTGGCAGAAGTAATCTGTGCACAGCTTCACGGTCTCTGTGTGTGTGTGTGGCGTCTGGTGTCCAGGTCTGTTATCGAGATACGGCAACAAGGCTTCCTGTCCTTGCTACATAGTCTCCTCCCTCCCGTCTCATAAAACACATCCACTCGACATCCCAAAGGCAGAATCTTCTAGAAACCAGCAAGACTGGAGACGGTGAGGATAAAAATATCACTTTTGAGGTTGAATGGCAGTCTAAACGTCTTTATTCGCCCACTCCAGCACTCGTTTTGGATGAAATACCTCATTGATCTGCACTCCTGCCTGTCTTTCCCTTTTGTTTGCAGGAGATAAAGAGGAAAGTGTGACTAAGTACACACATGCACACGGGCAACAATGAGGCGTGGTCAACGCAGATGCTGGAAGCAATGACGGTGCAGAACTCATTTACGTGGGCAAAACGCCACTTGGCATGATGTCGAGAAAATCCAGTTGCAAAATCAGAAGGATCAGACGGCTTGTGCTTATGGTCTTCCCTCCAAAGGAACAAAAACGTCCAAATGAAGTCTGTGGCGTATATGTTGCAGGTATAAACCCATCCTTCTCGTTAAGGCGTGGAAGAGACATGGATCAAGGGTGCATGGAGGTGGGTGTGGACTACAGGGAGTTGAAAGTGCCGTACAATGGAAAAACAAAGGATAATGATCTTACAGACACATGATTCTGGCGTAAAACGAAGCTGCTCTCTTTTTGTGGACTTGCTGATGAATGCACCTGTTACATCACCTCACTCAGGTGCTGGTTTCCCACAGAGAGCTTCTTTTGCTGGGTCCTAAATTCTGACAAATGCATGGTTCTCTGTCCAGTCTCAGTGAATAGACAACATAGCATAGAGTGCATGAGATACTTTTTTACTTAAAGCAAAAAAAAAAAGAAAAAAGAAAAAAAAAAAAATACAGTTTGGCCATACTACATACAGTACATACATAAAAAAGGTTATTTTTATGATACCAGCATATTTTGCCTCCAACCTGGAATAACTGGAATGTGTCCAGATGTTTAACTCTTTCTCTGCCACTGACATAATTTTCTGGCTTTTTGTGTTCTCACTGGTGTATGGTAGGAGATGATATTACACATCTTCTGAAAGACTATTGAACGTCTGGATCAAAATGCAGCGAAAAAGAAGCAGAAACAAGTGATAGCATATATAAGCAGAGGCATATGTAAAATAACACGATCATCAAGCATGAAACAGCATATAAATCAAAACTGATAGGACCTTGCAAGCTTTGGATGTGTTGATGGAAGGGATCTACTACATCTGTTTTGATCATCATTCTAAATCTGATTCACATGTAGTCTTTTACAAAAACTGCATTTTCTCAGCTTTTTGTTCAAAATGTTGCTTTTTTTAAAAAAACTTACCTACATTCAAGTGTTGACAAAAGCAGGAGCTCTGTTATTTGTTTTGGCATATTGCATATTCAGATATTCATACAAAAAGTATTCAGGAGGCCATTAAACTTTTGTGAAAATAATAAAAAAAAAAAATGTCTGTCGCTGGTAAAAAAAATAAAATAAATAAAACAATAAAAACGCTGGTGGGGAAAGAATTAACTTTTTTTTTCGTTTTAAAAATCAGCAAAACTAAAAGCATTACTCATTCTAACTATTTTATTATGTTTTATTTAAAGTAATACATTTAATTCATTGAAATTATTATTTAATGATAAAAATGACTTTCACATTAATCATTTTCACAATAATTGTCACAATTGCCTGTTTTTATGTTCACACACACATATACATATATATACACATATATACACACACACATATGTATGTATATATATATATATATATATATATATATATATATATATATATATAAAATCTAAAAGTATATATAAAAATTCACACAGTATCCATTATGCATAGACACAGACAATAGAAGTACATACTAGCCATATCCAAGAAAATATCCCTTTAGCAACACTGTTTGGACACAACATTCTCAATGTCGCAATTAATTGTAGCATACAAACAGTCATCCCTAGTTAAACAGCGTGTTATACAATTACTGCATTACTGAAACACAGCAGTGAGTGACTGGGGCACAGGAAATCCTGCTGTTAGTGACAGCGAGACTGCATTTACAACAACAAGGAGAAAGAGAGAAGTAGGAAGGAGGAGATGAAGACAGTATCATCTCGATCTTTACTCCTCCTTCCTTCCTGAACATGCACACTCAACATCACACAAATAAATAAAACTAACCCCTGCCCCCAACAAAAATAAACTCTTGAAAGCATGAATGTATGGAAGAAGCAATAACCGCAGCAGAAAATGGGTCAGAGCCTATAGAATCCTGTGGAAATGGGTTTCAGGCAGAGAATTGTGGGTATTTATCCTTGAGCCTTAACTCCACCTTGTTTCAATGGAGCCTTGAAACACAGACAAGGTCTCTGCATTCTCTGAATACCTGCATGCTAGCTTTGTGGTGTAGCGCTTCACATTTCTCAGACAATGCAAAGTGACCTGGGATTACATAATTAACTCCTTCAACATAAGTCCATAAATTTCCACCCATTTCATCATCCGCCAGGCATAAATCCAACTGATCAGACAACTAAAAGCACACCTCATCACTATAAGCCACACAATTTGAAAAATCATTGTTCAAAAGCACATACAAAAAAAAGGTAGATCAATTATTAAAATATTAAAATTAAATATAATATTTATGGAGGTTTGTTCAAATCAAAAGAACTCAAGTAATCAAATAAGAGCTAAAATAAAATTAAATAAAAATATATTAATAACGCACAGTGTTTGATGGTTTGTAGTTTGACAGATGTTTGGAGTTGTTTCTTACCTTGATATTGCAGGCTTGCTCCATCAGGCGCCGAGCGTTCTCTGCCGCCCTGTAGCGTTTTGGGAGTTGGACCCGGAAAAATTTCAGCGCACCCTCAAAGTCAGCTTGAAGCAAGTCTTCCTTCGAGGTCTGCATGCAGACAGAAAAACAGAACTGGTTTAGGGTCATTTCAGTAAAATCAACCTGATAAACTGCCTGAAGAGGAACTTTGCTGGGTGATCGTTTTCCTCTTATGTTTGCATTGGCCTTTTGTGAACCTGACAAAGCCACATAACCTTTTACAGATGCTATATTGGTTGAGCATAAATCAGATATTAAAATCCATATATCCAATGACAACAACAGTAAGAGTAAGATTTGCGCAATACAATATAATTTCTAAGGAAGTACCAATACTGAAAGTCTGCCTGATAGCGAAAAGCTAATGATTACTTTCATTTTATGGCCAGTATATAACCGATATATGGCCAAAAGTTAATCTGCACTTTGCTAACAGAAAATAAAATAAATACACATTAAAAAAAAAAAAAAAAAAAAAAGTTTGTTTGCTGCAATTGATAATAAATAATAAATAAATTAAAACATAAAATAATAATAAACCTAAGGCTTCAAAGCATTTTAATAAATAAAATATATAAAAACATTTAAAAATAAATAAATAAATAAAATAAATAAATAAAAGCACATTAAAAAGAATAGTTTATGCTGTAAGTGAACTCAAGGCATTAAATAAATAAATTAAATAAATGCACATTAAAAATAAAAAAAAAATTGTTTATATGCTGCAAGTTAACTTGAGGTATTAAAGCACTGAATGAATAAATAAATAAATAAAACATTAAAAATAGATTGTATGCTGCAAGTGAATTAAAACATCAAAGCATTGCTAAACAAACAAACAAACAAACAAATAAAACAATTTTAAAATAAACAGAACAGAACAGATGCAAGTGAATGTAAGGCATCAAAGCATTGTCAATAAAATAAAATAAATATACAAACAAACAAATAAATATATGATTAAAAATAAAAGTAATAATTTGTATGCTGCAAGTGTATTAAAAAACTAAATAAAAAATACGAATAAAAAAGTGTTTACATACAACTTAAGGCATCAAAGCATTGTTAATAAAATAATTTTTTTACTGATACTTATACAAAGGCCACAGAAGCAGCCTGGTAAGAGCCATATATAAACACACAAAACATAAACAGACATGAAGACGGCCTCTATTTGCAGCAGCTGCCCCTCACCGCCAGCAGCCGGGGCACAAACAGGCGGTGACCCATGCCCAG
>JAFVLL020017595.1:59361-61861 GCA_021397915.2 Tor tambroides | reverse complement strand
TGATTAGGATAAGGTCTTAAAATAAAAACTAATTAATGAATAAAATAAAATAGAATAAAATACTGCACTCAAAGAAATGACGTTGTTATTGGTAAATATAACAAATTATTATAAGAACTGTTTTCTGCAATTGAAATTAAGCTGAAGTTAAATAAAATATCATTTTAGGTAAAAAAAAATTTAAATGAAAATGAGAAATATTGCTTTGGCAACTAACTGAAATGAACTAAAATGAATAAAAGCTATAAAAGAACAAAACTAATAAAATAAAATGAACAATTAATAAAATAATACTGCACTTAAATAAACGGTGTTGTTACTGGTAAATATAACAAATTATGACAATATAACAAAAACTTAAATGAAAATGAGAAATATTGCTTAAGCTGAATTACTAAAATGACTAAATACAATAAAGAAAAAAATGAAATGAATAAAATAAAATGAAATAATTAAAAAGTAAAATAAAATAAATAAAATAAAATGTTGCACTCAAAACAAAATGGTGTTGTTATTGGTAAATATAAGTTATTATGAGAATTGTTTTCTATAACAGAAATAAAGCTGAAATTAAATAAAATATTATTTTAGTTGAAAAACTTTTGTTTTGGCAACTAACTGAAATACTAAAATGAATATGCTACAAAGAAAAAAAACTACGTGATATGATAAAACTATGTTACTGTGATAAAAGCACAACAAAAATGATTAAATTTAAACTTAAAATATAAACTAAAATATAAAAATGAAAGCTAACTGAAAATTAATACTATAATATATAAATTACACAGATTCTAGTTAATAGTTTAAATCTGAACATGACTAGGAATAACTCCACAATTTTTTATTGTTTTAATTAATTAACAATGAATTAAGTTTTGCAATAATTCATAAATAGAGATTTCACTCACAAAGAACGATTTCTCATTTCTGAGCATAACCACATACATTTCCGTGACTTTTCACCGATTTTATTAATTTTCCCATTACTTTTTCGGTCATATAAACCACCTCCGTCATGTGAATTTCCCTGACTGTTCTGAACTATTTAAAACAAGGAAATGTAAGCACGGTGAGGTGCAGTACCTTCAGAAGAGCCAGAGCCACATTGAAGATGATGTTCAACCCCTGTGAAGACAACGAAAAAAAAAAAATTACACACACAGAATCATTTCTTTGAACATCAAACTGCCTGGAACGACAAAACGGGCCACATACAAAGGTGCTTTATTGTAATAAAGACGATACAATTTCATTGAAACGGTTCGGTTGAGCTGCAATGCTGTACTAGCAAAGGGAAGTGCGATGTTGAGCGCATTTGCATTTCCTAAAATAGCTCGAGTCATACAAAGAGCTCAAATGTGTGGGAGTGACAGGAGCTGGAGGAAGAGGCAAACAATCTCGCTCGCACACGCTCAGGTGGACTGACAGGCAGGTGGATGTGAAGGACGGAGGTGCTGTGTATGTGTGTGTGTCAGAGGGGAGCAGGTGGCATCGCAGTAGCGAGCGGAGAAGCAATGCTGAAGTCAGCTCCGCATGGAAACACCCGTCTCGAGCATCGCTTAGACAACTCGTTCACATGGCAACACCGAGCTAAAAATATCCCGCGTTCTCTATTAATAACAGACGGCAGAGGCTATCTCTCCCCGACAGGCTCTAGATGGCGCTAGGGGGCTAAATGGAAATTGCAGGGGGGATAATTGTGTGTCTGCGTGTGTGTTTGTGTTTGTTGAGGGAGGGATGAGACTTTACTCTTTGGCTTGGTAGCTGAAGGTTATGTAAGAAATACGAATACTATGATTCTTGTTAGAATTTATACTAGCAAAACTATCAGTATGTATATCAGGCAATATCAGTAATTTACAACAACCTGAGCAATTCATTATTCGTTAGCTTGAAGAATTACCATAGAAAGTTTAAAAATTGCAGTAATTAATTGCAGGAACTATTGAGGATAGTTTGGGGGTCGGTGAGATTTTTTATATTTTTGAAAGAAGTCTCTTTCGTTTGATCAAAAAAATACAGTAAATCTGTACTATTGTGAAATATTATTACAATTTAAAATAATCGGTTTTTATTTTAATATATTTTAAAATGTAATTCATTTTACAAAGGATACAAAGCTTTTTTCTCATTCTTTGAGTAGAAAGTTAAAACTGAATTTAATATATATATATATATATATATATTTGTTTTTTTTTTGTTTTTTTTAATCTTTTAAAACAGTGTCTTTACTGTCACTTGTCATTAATATGTTCTTTGCTGAACAAAAGTATTACTTAAAAATAAATAAATATTAATATTATAAATATTAGATAAGTTATATTTGTATTTTTATTATAATTTTTTCTAGAAGTAGAGTAAATCTAAGTTTATATATATGAGATACATATTACAGTATATAGATAGTAGTAGTAGTAGCCCTTTATTGTCACTAGTCACAAGTACAAGCGAAATTAGCCATCAACCTGTCCATACATACACAACATACATACAATAT
>JAFVLL020017595.1:41733-59261 GCA_021397915.2 Tor tambroides | reverse complement strand
ACACACACACACGTATATACACACACAATATACATTAACATACACATACATATATGTAAAAATTATACACTTAGACTGACGCTATATACATATACACACACGCACACACACATATATATATATAAATTATACACAGACCAAAGTACATACATGGATACTAGCCATTTCCAAATAAATATCCTTTTAGCAACACTGTTTGGAATATTCTCAACGTCGCAATTAATTGTAGCGTACAAACAGTCATTCCTAGTCAAACCTAGCGTTATACAATTACTGCATTACTGAAGCACAGCAGTGAGCGACTGGGGCACAGAAAATCCTGCTGTTAGTGACAGCCAGACTGCTTTTACAACAAGGAGAAAGAGAAATAGGAGGGAGGGGATGAAGACAGTATTATCTTGATCTTTACTCCTCCTTCCTTCCTGAACATGCACACTCAACATCACACAAATACATCAAACTAACCCCTTCCCCCAACAAAAATAAACTGAAAAAAGCATGAATGTATGGAAGAAGCAATAACTGCAGCAGAAAATTGGTCAGGAATGGGTTTGAGGCAGAGAATTGGGGTTATTTATCCTTGAGCCTGAACTCCACCTTGTTTCAATGGAGCCTTGAAACGCAGACAAGGTCTCTGCGTTCTCTGAATAACTGCATGCTAGCTTTGTGGTGTAACGCTTCACATTTCTCAAACAATGCAAAAGTGACCTGGGATTACATAACTAACTCCTTCAACATAAGTTTCCACCCATTACATCATCCGCCAGGTATAAATCCAACTGATCAGACAACTAAAGCACACCTCATCAGTATAAGCCACACAATTTGAAAAATCACTGTTCAAAGCACATACAAAAAAGCAGATCAATTATTAAAATATTACAATTAAATATAATATTTTTTGATGGGGGTTTGTTCAAATCAAAAGAAATCAAGTAATCAAATGAGAGCTAAAATAAAATAAAAATATATTAATAAATGCACAGTGTTTGATAGTTTGAGAGATGTTTTGAGTTGTTTCTTACCTTGATATTACAGGCTTGCTCCATCAGGCGCCGAGCGTTCTCTGCCGCTCTGTAGCGTTTTGGGAGCTGGACACGGAAAAATTTCAGTGCACCCTCAAAGTCAGCTTGAAGCAGGTCCTCCTTGGAGGTCTGCATGCAGATAGAAAAACAGAACTGGTTTAGAGTCATTTCAGTAAAATCAGCCTGATCAATTTGCCTGAAGAGGAACTTTGCCAGGTGATTGTTTTCCTCATTTATGTTTGCATTGGCCTTTTGTGAACCTGACAAAGCCACATAACATTTTACAGATGCTATATTGGTTGAGCATAAATCAGATATTAAAATCCATCTATCCAATGACAAAAAGAGTAAGAGTAAGATTTGCACAGTACATGATTATTTCTGAAAGTATACTGAAAATACAATCTGGCCGATAGCAGAAAGCTAATAATTACTTTTATTTTATGGCCAATATAACAGATATATGTCCAAATGTTAATAATAATAATAGCAAAAATTATAAATACACATACAAAAAAAATCCAAAATAATAGTTTGTTTGCTGCACTTGAACTTAAATAAATAAATAAATAAATAAATAAATAAACAAACAAACAAACAAACAAACAAACAAACATGTTAAAAAAAATCAGCAAAAAGAACCGTTTGTATACTGCAAGTAAATCTAAGGCATCAAAGCATTTAAATAAATAAATAAATAAATAAATATATAAAAACATTAAATATATAAAAAAATAAAAATAGTTTGTATTCTTTAACCTCTTAACTGTCATCCGTCCACTCTGTGGGACGCCTAAGTTTACTTCACTATATTACAATAAATCCTGATCTAATCATGACAAACTCTATATCGTTGGAAAGGTCTAAGACTCCTAAATAGATATTTTACCGCTTTTTTTGTTAAAAAATTATGTAGGAAAATTATTAGATTAATTTATGACAAGAGTGCACCTAAAAATCTACATCATAACAGGAGTTCTGACCTTTGTCACAGACCATCATCTTAGTTGCCTTTTTCCCTATCACGCTTTAGAAATCATAAGAAATTATATATCAATTGAAAATAAATAAATAAATAAATCTCAAAATCTGAAAATCTCAAAATTCATGCTTTGAAACCCATTTTAAAATCAGACATTGCATTACCATGGAAATGGTACATAAATATCATGTTACAATGTTTTCATTCATGAATTATAAAAATTTAAGTTTGGATAGTGCACTATAATGTCTATGTTCAAAACTGTGAGTGACAGTTAAGGGGTTAAGTGCACTTATAAATAAACAAATAAATAAATAAAAGCGCATAGAAAGAATAGTTTATATGCTGTAAGTTAACTCAAAGCAATAAATAAATAAATAAATAAATAAAATAAAAATAAAAAAGAATAGTTTATATACTGCAAGTTAACTTGGCATTACACAAACAAACAAAACAAAACTACATTTAAAAAAATAAAAAAAGAATAGTTTATATGCTGCAAGTGAATTAGACCAACAAAGCATTATTAAACAAACAAACAAAATGATTTTAAAATAAACAGAACAATTTGTATGCTGCAAATGAACTTAAGGCATCAAAGCAAAATAAATAAATAAATAAATAAACAATAGCTTGTATGCTGCCAGTGAATTAGGCCATCAAAGCATTATTAAACAAATAAATAAATAAAACCTATTTTAAAATAAACAAGTTTGTATGCTGCAAATAAACTTAAGGCATCAAAGCATTATAAACATACAAACAAACAAATAAATGAATAATTAAAAACACATTAAAACACATTAAAAATAAAAAGAATAATTTGCATGCTACAAGTGAACTTAAGGTATTAAAGAACTAAAGAACATAAATTAGAACAAAAAAAAAAAAGTTTATATACAACTTAAGGCATCAAAGCATTATTAACAAAATAAATGAATAAAAAATTCTCACTGATACTGTCACTGAACAAAATTGCCTTGAACAGAATGACAAATAAAAGCCAGCCACACTTTCCCTACATACATAAACACATACAAAGGCCACACAAGAGCCACAAATAAACACACAAAACATAAACAGACATGAAGACGGCCTCTATTTGCATCAGCTGCCCCTCACCGCCAGCAGTCGGGGCACAAACAGGCGGTGACCCATGCCCAGCAGCCCCATGACTCTATCAGTACAGTCATTGACCAGCCCGCCCTTGTCCTCTCCAGCGCCCCCTTCCTCCAGCCTCCGCACGGCCGGTGGTATCTGCGCCCATAGAGACGGCGAAGGCAAGTCTCTCTCTGGGGTCAAACGTGAAAGAGCCTCTCTGGCTCCTTCAGAATCCCCAGCATCGCCCTCCCACGGAGGCTCCGGGGCTGACCTGGAGTCAGCCACGTTGACGTCCCGAGACGGCGTCCAATTTTGGAAAAGTTCGTCCAGGTGGTCGATTCGGTCACGCTAAAGCAGTCTCGGTGTCATTCGATCATGATTCGACAGGTGCGAACATGCGGCGTCAAAAACCGGAGAGCGGATTCACACTTACGTTGATGCATTTTGGGTCTGCAATGTAAACAATATGGGAGACCACGCCTAGTTTAAAAGACGCCAAAGCAAACCGAAAGTGGCTTGACATACTTCAATGAGGAAATACGCTTCGATCCCGGTTTGCCATTGGCCGGCTCCTCCTGAAATCCCAAATTTGCAATCTGTTGCCTGGCAACAGGCAGGAGGAGAGTCGCGTGGTGCTGTCGAGACGGACAGTGTGTCTTCCGTGTTTTGCCCGTCTCAGATCGAAAGTTGAGTCGTCGTCAGGTAGACCCTGCTAAGTCCATAGACTCAAGCTAAGTCCTCATTCGCGTTCAGCTCCGCCATCCTGTCGAGGTCCAGAAGTATCCGAAAGGAGGCGAGTTGTGAGATTGGGTGGATGTTGTCGTCTTCTCGTCCTCTGGCCTTCGTTACTCAGCTCCAGCTCCAGTGGCTTCTCTGCTTTGCTTTTCCTAAGTCGACGAGCACATGAGAGGAAAATGGGGAGGGAGAGATGCTCACAGAGATGCTGTCGATGCTAGAAAAGGCGGCAGCAGAGTGGCGGAAAGGGAGGAGGAGAGGAAGATAGGAGGGGCGTCGCGAGGGAACGGGAGGCCGTGGACAAATGGACAGTGGCCATGGCTCCAATGCAACTCATGCTAAATGCTAATTGCTGATGGAGGCTCGCTGAGGGAACAGACAGGGGGACATGTGGAGAAACAGAGCGCGAGATGGAGGGGTGTGGAGCGGCAGAGAGAGAGAGAGAGAGAGAGAGAGAGAGAGAGGAGAAGGGGGGGGTTTGGGAGCCTTCGGGGAGAATGTCGTAATGGTTAGCCAATAGGAGCAAGGCAGTGCAACCCCCTCTAGCTCCTCTCTCTCCCTCGCTCTGTTTTAATGTACATGTCTTGCTTTCTCACATCAGATTCTGTCCACCTGATTTCACTGGTTTCTTCTGTTTACATTTAAACATGGTGGGAAAGTGGCAGAACACACTAACAATAATGTTTCTTTCTTTTACACGCACTGTAATTTAATCAGTGAGGAAAATATAGAAAATACACATTGGCAAGCTGTCAAGAATATGTTTGGTTTATATTTCACTCCTAAATAAGAAAGAAATAATGTTTTGCTTTAAGAAAACAGCTAAAAAAAAAAATTATAGTATATTATTTATTTTTAAAAATTAGCTCAAAGACAAAAAAATAAAAATACTGGATTACAGTAATGAAAATATAATCAGAATTGCAAATGAGGAAAATATGAACTACACAATAACATTCAGATGCATTATGACAGAGAATTTAATTAACTAAATATAAATATATCTTAATATATAGTTTTTGTATATATCTTTTTAAGAATTTATGCAGAACAGTGTTTATATTATGACAGCATATTTTTTTAATCAATCACTTTTTTAAATAAATATATTGTGTATATTTTATATACTTTAGCTGTGTAGTAACTGATTACATGTAATCTGGATTACAGATTCCAAATTCAAGTACTTGTATTTAGAGTATATTACATTTTAAAATGCTCACAATCAGATTACAGTTACCTTTTTATGGATTACAAGATTACATATTCAAACTGTGGCAGTTTATATCAATGTTACGTTTAATGGTAAGTTAGATAAAAAAAAGTAATCTAAAAGTAATCTAAAAAGTAGTCAGAATACATTTCCTACAATGAGTAACCTAGATTACATTACTGATTACATGATCTAAATTGTAGTTACTGTAGTAATGGACTACAATTTGTAAGTAATCTACCCAGCACTGTATATATAAACATACATATACACATATATTAGTGCTGTCAAACAATTAATCGCATCCAAAATAAAAGTTTTTGTTTACATAATATATTTGTGTGTACTGTGTATATTTATTATGTACATACAAACACACACACATACAGTATACATTTTGAAAATATTTACATGTATTTACATGTATATATTTATATTCATATAATTTACATATATAAATATATTTAAAATATAAACATATATTTTTCTTAAACATATACATGCATCTGTGTGTATTTATATATACATAATAAATATACAAAGCACACACACATGTATTATGTAAACAAAAACATATTTTGGATGCAATTAATCGTTTGACAGCACTATATACATACCTATGCATATACATTTAAATTTTTTTAAAAAAAGATACGGAACGAAAGGAACAAAACTTGGAGCAAAATTTTTAAATGAATATAAAAATATTCCACTACACTTGTTTAAACATACACCCAAAGAGCCAAGTCACATGGATTCATATAACGCTTTTTACAATACACATTGTTTTGCGACAGTATAAATAATGACACAAGAGGTCATTTGTCATAACTAATTACGTAAAACACATTGTTTGTCTTCAACATGACAAATTATATCATAAGCTTGTGTAAATCTAGTACCCTGAGATCTGAGGTTTCATAACAAAAACCCTCACAGTCCCTCTTCAATGAACACCTGGAGTTTGCAAAGCTTTAAAAAGAAACCAGAGAACGTTATTCTGGTTCTCACATCTGCTGTAATTACGGAACAGGGAAGTGGAGTCTATTTCTCCACATTAAATCAGTGGATATATCCGCGTCTCCTCCATAGGTTAGCTCAGACACATTCAGGCCAGCGCAGTCCGCTCTAGCAATAGCTCCATTTGTCATTCTGCCATTGCAGCTTACACAAAGGTGTGGCTTTGTGGATGAAGCTAATGTATTTGTGCTGAGAAGGCTGTTGGAAAGCTTCACAGCAGACAGAATTGGCCAACCGATAATGTCAAACTGCCCTTTAAATCACAATGGAAGCTGAATATACACTTTATTCAAAACCACAGTGGGAACCTATCAAAATATTTGGTGTTTATAGGTGAATTTTGTTCTAAAAAGTAGCACTTCTGGGTTTTGCTTGAAAACCACTCTACTATAGCCCTGATGTACCATGAATAGTGCTGTATCAATAGAGCTCTAGTGGCAGTACTGGGCTAATGACCCACAGCTGCATACTGTGTCATCCATCGTGTCGCTGATGATCAATAACACCACAACAACAAACCCAAATGCACGCATACATCACTCCGACAGCAGCCATACGGCTCGGATCAACTTCCTTATTATGTGGTGTTAACGAGCCAATGCATCTTACGAAAAGAAAAATGCCATTTGCGGTTAGAAAAGTGGGCAGGAAAAGTGATAAACTGAGGTTATTTCCTGTTTACACAGCATTTCATAACCTATGTTTCCATGTGTGGTTATTTGTATTATTATGAAATGATATCCTGTTTTTGTAATGTTTTTAGGTTCTTTTTTAAATTAAATATATGCATTTCATATATGAAAATCTTTGTTTAAAAATAAGCATCCAATATCCAGTATTTTTTTCAGTTTCTTGTTTACTATTGCTCATAGCAAAACCTACTAAACCAGAAAGCTCTGAACAGCTGCATGCAAACATTTGGGTAAAAAAAAAAAAAAAAAAAAATCAAGGCAACATATCTTTTGACCAGCAGAGGGAGACACACTCAATATATATATATATATTTTTTAACCTGCAGAGCTGCTGTATATTAAACTCAAAGCAATAAATCATGCGCCAGGATTTCAACACATTTTAGAAAATGAATTTCTCTGACTTTTTATGATTAGAAAAATAAAATAAAATAAACTAAACTAAACTACTGCACTCAAAAAATGGTGTTGTTACTGGTAAATATAAGAAATTATGATGAGAATTGTTTTCTGTAATTGAAATAAAGCTGAAATAAAATATTTATAAAAAAATAAAATAAAAACTAAAAACTAAAATACTGCACTCAAAAAACAGTGGTGTTATTGGTAAATATAACAAATTATTATGAGAGCTGTTTTCTGTAATGGGAATAATGCTGAAATAAAATATTTATAAAATAAAATAAATGAAATAAAATGCAATATAAAATGAAATAAAAATACTTCACTCAAAAAATGGTGTTGTTATTGGTAAATATAACAAATTATCATGAGAACTGTTTTCTGTAACTGAAATAAAGTTGAGATAAAATATTTATAAAATAAAATAAAAAATTAAATTAAATTAAATATTGCACTCAAAAAATTGTGTTGTTATTGGTAAATATAACAAATTATTGAGTTATTATTAAATTACTGTTTTCTGTACTTGAAAAAGCTGAAATAAATAAAATATTATTTAAGATAAAAAACTGAAATAAGTTTAAGCTGAAGTACTAAAATGACTAACAGCTATAGTACTAAGTACTAAAAACTGTCTGATATGATAAAACTACATTATTTATGATAAAAACACAACAAAATGATTAAATTTAAACTTAGATTAAAATATAAACTAAAAATATACAAATAAAAGCTAATTGAAAATATGAATTAATACTATAATAATATATGAACAACACTACAATTACAGTTTCTAGCTAATTGTTTAAATCTGAGCATAACTAGGAATAATTCCACAACTTTTTATGGATTGATTTAATTTCCATAAGTTTTCCAGTTATTCATAAACAGGATAGAGATTTTTTTTAAAAAAATTTTTTTTATGAGATTTCAATTTCTGAGCATAACTACATACATTTCAATGACTTTTCACCAAATGTATTAATTTTTCCTGACTTTTCCGTTCTGTAAACCACAACTGTGAATTTCCCTGACTTTTCTGAACTACTCAAAACAAGGAAATGTTAGCATGGTGAGGTGCAGTACCTTCAGAAGAGCCAGCGCCACATTGAAGATGATGTTCAACCCCTGTGAAAACAACGAAAAACACACATTACACACAGAATCATTTCTATGAACATCAAACTGCCTGGAACTACAAAACGGGCCACATACAAAGGTGTTTTATTGTAATAAAGACGACACAATTTCATTTAAACGGTTCGGAGGAGCTGCAATGCTGTCTTTGCGCTCTACTAGCAATGGGAAGTGCGATGTCAAGTGCATTTGCATTTCCTAAAATAGCTCGAGTCATACAAAGAGCTCAAATGTGTGGGAGTGACAGGAGCTGAAGGAAGAGGCAAACAATCTCGTTCGCGCACGCTCAGGTGGACTGACAGGCAGGTGGATGTGAAGGACGGAGGTGTGTGTGTGTGTGTGTGTGTGTCAGAGGGGAGCAGGTGGCATCGCAGTAGCGAGCGGAGAAGCAATGCTGAAGTCAGCTCCGCATGGAAACACCCGTCTCAAGCATCGCTTAGACAACCCGTTCACATGGCAACACTGAGCTAAAAATATCCCGCGTTCTCTATTAATAACAGAGGCTATTGCTCCCCGACAGGCTCTAGATGGCGCTAGGGGGCTAAATGGAAATGGCGGGGGCGGTGGTGGGGGTGGGGGCTAATTGTGTGTCTGCATGTGTGTTTGTTGAGAGAGGGATGAGACTGCTGTACTCTTTGGCTTGGGAGCTGAAGGCTTTTGTTATGCGAGAAATATGAATACTATGATTTCTTGTTAGAATTTATAATAGCTAAACTATCAGTATGTATATCAGGAAAAGCAATTTACAACAACCTGTGCAATTCATTTTTCATTAGCTTGAAGAATTACCAAGGAAAGTTTAAAAACTGTAGAAATTAATTGCAGGAACTATTTAGAATAGTTTGGGGTCGGTGAGATTTTTTAATATTTTTGAAAAAAGTCTTTCTTTTGATCGAAAAAATACAGTAAAATCAGTAATATTGTGAAATATTATTACAATTTAAAATAACTGGTTTATATTTGAATATATTTTAAAATGTAATTTATTCTTCGGATGCAGCGCTGAATTTTCAGCATCATTATTCCAGTCTTCAGTGTCACATGATCCATTAGAAATCATTCTAATGTGCTGACTTGCTGCTCAAGAAATATTTCTTATTATCAATGTTGAAAACAATTTTGGCTGGAATATTTTTGTGGAAGTGGTGATATATTTTTCATGCATTCTTTGAGTAGAAAGTTCAAAAGAACTGTATTTTCAGAAAAAAAATATTTTAAAACTGTTTTTACTGTCACTTGTGATTAAAATGTTCTTTTCTGAACAAAAGTATTCATTAAAAATAAAAATAAATATTTATTAATATTCTAAATATTAGATATAATTTATATTTTTATTTATGGTTTCTTGAAGCATCTTGGAGACTACAGTTGCTACAGTCCTTCTGGATTTAGTCTATCTCAGTTTGTTCTGTTTCTTCTGACGAACTGGATGATGATGAGATCAGATCTCTGTGTGGAGCACTGGCTGTTGTCAGACTCCTTGTGCAAACAAAAATCTCACTGGATTATTACCATTAATGGCAAAAATAATGTTTGGAAATGTAAACTGATATTTCCTGCTGACACACTACAAAAAAAGATAGAAATAACTGATCTCAAACCATTTTTTGTTGGTGAAAATACTTGTGGCCTAAGACTTTTGCACAGTACTGTGTGTGTATATATATATATATATATAATGTGTATTTTTAATTATATATTTGAACCTAGATCTGCTTGCATGCTTGACAAAAACCAAACTTGATCCATTTTGATCAATAAAACAAACAAACTAAACACACATGTGCACAGGCCTGTAATCTGCATTTAATTGCGCAGCGTGCAAGGACTGTAGCCTGACCCCAGTCCCGAAGCGATGCAGATAAAGCAATGATTCATAAACAGCGTTTTTAATCAGAACGTGCTGGGAGGAACTGAGTGTGATGGGAAGCACAGATAGGCACCGCAATGGGACACACACACACAGAGGCAGTAAATCGGCCCCATAGAGGCCAGGATGAGAACGCCGGCACCCTTGGCTTTTATTCGCTTCCTATAAACGTTAGCATGCGGGAGAGATAACATCAGTAATTGACTCTTGCAAAGCGAGAAAGTGCTTTTCGGTTTTGTGGGCAATAACATTGGATGGCACGATTTTAAAGCTTTCTTGGAACAGTATATATTGGGAAAAAAACTGAATACAAATAAACTGAAATGTAAATACGATTAGAGAGAGATGCATTAATAAGAGAGTACGATCACTACGAGTTACTTAACAGTAGAGCCAGAGCCTCAAAAGAAGGCAGAACACTAAATGAATTAGAGATGAACTGATAGATGGATAAGGAGAGAGAGAGAGAGAGAGAGAGCGAGAGCATCTAACAGATTCTCATCATGCGATTCATTGACTGAGACAGGCTGAGGAAACTTTTAATTGTCTTGCCTCGGGCTACCACAGACACTGAATGAAAGGAAAAGGGGAGAAAAGCGATGGGGGAAAAAAAGGAAAAGCTCTCTGAGGAGCAGAAAGGTCGAAGCGTTTCTTTTGGAAAGACACAAAGCCTATTTCTAAGAAGTCAAAGATGCTTGCTTTGGGAAATCTAACAGAGTTCAAGAAGTTTAGAAACAACTGAACTTTCCGTCAGTTTCATGTGCTACTGGAAACCCAACAACTACAATATTTATTTAGCCAGTAAAGAAACAGAGAAATAAAAAAATTATGCAACCTCTTATCTTTACAGTTATCATTAGGTATCATGAACTTATGAAGTGCAATACTTTAATACATTTTTTACTGAAGAGATTGCACTCACAAAGACCGAATTCTAGCCAATGAAATAAACTTGAGCATAACTGCAAAATCTCTATGGTCACCACAGCTAAATTCGGTTGTCAGTTCACCTTTTACTCCTTAATCGCGTTCTGTACACACATAATTCACTAAAATACGGGAGTGACAACCGCATTCCACAACCGCATTAACTCCCGAAAAATACGGGTAGTGACAACCGCATTGAGTAATTCTACGCAGTGTGTACGGAACCGAACTGGACAACTAGTTGTTAATGACGTATTTGAACGTGCATCAGTGTATTCGTCTATATGTGAGATGCAAGAAAACAGTGAAAGAAGTCTTAACTTAGCACGGGGCTAGCTGCACTCATGAGCCGCGTGGTAAAGTGACAGTGTTGCCAGATCTTCGTAGAAAAAACAAAAACAAACAAACAAGGACAAGCACAAAAAACACTAAAACACCCAAATGCTTTGTTTTATAACACCAAAAAAAAAAATCATATATCTCATATCTGTGACAGACCACTTTATTAACTTTATGATCTTTATGAGCTTAGGCCAAACAACATGCCTAAAAGCACTTGTAAATATGAGGACATGGCAACATTGCAAGACAGTGCTCTCTAAAGCAGCCTCCCGAGCATAAACAACACACAGCACGTCTATCAGCAGTAGTTTAGTTAAATTCGACGGACAAAAAGAGTCTTTAGTCAAAAAATGGCACAACAAACGGCTAAACTTTTATTCACTCCCGCAAGACGACAGAATGTTGCTATGGTTACAAATGCGGGAGTGACTGCTGTTCCGTACACACATGGAACGATAATTTACGGGACTCACTCACGCATTTAAATGCGGTTGTCACTCCTGAAACTTGCAGTGTGTACGTGGTCTATTACTAGGGCCCAAATTCAGTTTTATTTTTTTCCAAATTCCATTTTTTCCATTTTATTTTTTCTGGATTCTGTTTAAATTTTTCTTTTTTAATGGTTACATTTTATTAATCAGAAAGCTTGTCTAATTCATCAAAATCATGAAACTTACACAATTTAACAGCAATTTATCAAAAGTTCAACCAAAATTTATTTTTTAAGACTCTATGAAATACTTTTTTTTCTCACATTTATTTTTATTTCTACCAAATTCGGTGTTTACTTTTATTTTTATGGGTTGCTTTTATGCTACTATGTGTTTGTATGATATTACGATAGTTTCTCAAAAGAAATGTGTTCATGTACTCATATATTCAGGCGGCAGAGGCTGAAAACACTGTGAGCATAACACATGCTTCAGTATGTGTGTAGTAAATTAAACCACGCGTCTGAGACACTCAGAACATGCAGGATTCATATTTACATAGTATATTTGCGGTTTAATATTAACAGACATTAGTCCATATCGCGTTTTTATTTAAGTGTACTGACCTACTTTTGATTTATTCATCCAAAATTCAGCAAATTCGGTGACATTCCGTGTTATACTGTAAATTCCGTTCTTATGACTGGATTCCGCGATTCCGTCCATGTTTTCCGCATCACAGAAAACCAATGACTTTTTACGGATTTGATTAATTACTCTGATTTTACTAACTTCAAGGTTTAGCGTTAGGCATCACAAACTAACAAAGTGCAATACTTTTACAGCAATTATTATTCTAGGTTAATGTAAATTTCTACATATGATTACATTTTTAACACTTAAAGTTGTACAGATAATATAATAATTGCAAATAACCATAATAATAATCACTCACAAAGAAGCCAGCATTTTAAATCTTAGCATTTCCACAACATTTTACGGATTTTATAAATTTTTACAACTTTTCCAGTCATTCATAAATAGAATAACGATAATCATCATCATTCTGAAGAGATTGCACTCACAATGAAATCATTTAAACTTCACGGTAACTAGATATTTTTCCATTACTTTTTATGGATTTTATAAATTTCTCTGATTTTATTAATTTAAAAGTTTAGCACTAACAAACAGCATTCATTCATTTAGGTTTATGCAATTTTCTACATATACTATTACATGAACAATACAAAGTATATTTTATATTCATATTAATATAATTAACATGCACAATTTCTAAATGCTAACTTGTGTTAATGAATTACAACTTTTTGTAAAGCATTACTTTAAACTACAGCACCTACGTCTCTAAACAAAATGCAAATGTTACGCAAATGTTATGCAAATTTTGTCCTAACCAGACGTGAAAGTGATAAGCAAAGCACAAAACATTTAGTCTCATTCACTAATAAGCATACAAGTTGCGTACTAGTTGTGTATAACAGGTGCAAATGCATTTAAATTTGTTCGTAACCTTGTTTTAACAAATTCAGCCCCATGTCTGAATAAGCCTACTTGGCTACTATATAGTATACGAAATAAACAGCATGTCTGAATGTGTACCATTCATACTATAATAGAAAAATACACACAGACATTCTTAAGTGTAGAGACAGTTAGTGAAAGAGACCCAACGTCAGTCGCTCAGTTTCTATTTATGTTGTGTTAATTACGTCTCACCCACAGTGACTTCTCATTGGTTAAATGACTTTTGGGTACTGCAATTTTGTGATCGGAGGACGATGTATCACCTCGCACAGGAGCAGGTCGGTGATATGGAAGACCATGCAGAGAGGGAACTTGGCGGTAAACAGTGTTAAGAACCACTGGGACGCGTACATATGGGCCTCCAGGTTCAGGTCCTGGAAGTGAGACCACAGGTCCGGCAACTGCTCCTGGAAAGAGGGAAGAGGAGAGAAATAGAGATGATAAATAAGCATTGTAACTTTTTTATTATCTTTTAGGGTTATTGAGATGACAAGTTAACTGTATTTATTTTTTGGAAGCAAAAGTGAAGAAACTTGAAGAGGAACTATATAAACAATAGACTACTGACCCTTTTCTATTGGGAGCGTAAGACTACTGGACTACAGCACAGGGTCAAGAATGCAGTTATAAAGCACATTACACAAACAATAGCTAATAATTCAAAGACTTGCATGTGCTTTGATCTCCTTGAATTTGTGCTGCTGTGTTCATAAGAATGTCTTTGCTTTGTGTGTTTTTAAACCAGAGGTTATGAGGAATATCAATAGAGAAATGCTCAGTGCTTTCCTGAGGCAATATTGAAATAACAATGATGAAGGAGAAGCTTCTCCAACGCTGCACTGGGAAAACGCTTCTTATTCTTGGCTAAGATACACTTAATCACTAGCTGGGTTTCCATCTTAAGTTGCAAATATAACTGATGCACAAAATTGGAATATCGCATAAAACATCTGCGAATAAGCAATGTTAAAGAGAACAAAATCACCACTTCCTGATAAACTGGCACTAAATATCACAAAGAAAAGTAGGAAAAGCCACTGAATATAATAATTTTCAAATATAATAAATTACTTGTGCCTCAGAGCGAGCAGACGAAACACAATAAGCGAAAATACAGGAAATACTTTGACGACAGACTTTGCTTGGGCATTTCATAATGACCATAACAACATTTCAGATGTTGTGCAACAAAATCGGTCTGCTGGTTAGTCAGGTTTTGCCGTCCCATCGAGCAGTCACACGACATTTTTGAACACTCATGTGATATTTATTCACAAAATGAGTTTAGCAAAAAAACGCAAAATTCGCAAAATCTCCCATTATTCGCATTAACCCTTTTTCGCACGTCAAAAACCACCACAAGCGAGCGTAAAAACTTTTTTGCAAATTAAGGGATTTCTTTTCGAAATTGTGTTTCCATCACTCGTTTCTGATGCGATACTTCAAAATGCGCATAAAAAGAGGGTGATGGAAACATAGCTACTGTTAATCTAATAAAACTGTTTGGAGTTCGCAAAAATCACTTTTGGATCAAAACAAAACTTGTCAATTTACTATCAACCCAAAAGGCTTACACCTCTATAGCCCAGAAAAAACTAAATAAAAATTAATAAATAAAACAAATGATTAAAAATACGTAAAAATGTAATTAAATATAAAATAATACATCACCTCTTTTCAACAAGCCACACAATTTGAGAAATAGCAATAGTAATGCTTGCCTCAAAAAAAGAGGAGTTACACTATGTATTCAGAGACCGAGCAGAGAATAAATCAAAGAGGTAAGTGATATCTACAAAGGCACATCTTAAATTAGCATCTCAAAAAGACCCGGAGCTGAAGAGAGAATATTTTTCTGGGGTAGATTGCATTGTTAGATTGGAGAGGTAGGAGTGTTGGGTTAACACATGCAAAGTAAATGATGAGGAAGGAGGAAGAGACGGGAATTCTTCCAGAGAGTGCCGTACGGCACATTTTCCGTGATCAATGCTAACACTCTTGTAGTAGCAGAGCTAGTCGATACTAACCGGGTTGGGTTTAGCGCTGAAAGAGGGCTACTTCAGGCCTAATTGCATTTCAGCGCAAAATTAAAACCCATTTTCCAGCGCATTAGGTCTAATAGCTTACAAGAGGGCCACCGCTTACAATTGAGACGCCTGACAAGGGGTGTACGAGACTGTGTGCGATTGAAAGGAATAGTTGACCCAAAAATGAAAGTTCGCTGAAAATGTACTAATCATTCAAGATGTAAATGACTTTGTTTGTTTATTAAAACAGATTTGGAGAAATTTAGCATTACATCACTTGCTCACTAATGGATCTTCTGCAGTGAATGGGTGCCGTCAGAATGAGGCACCCATCCAAACAGCTGGTAAAAACATCACAAAAATCTCCACCACTCCAGTCCAATTAATTTCTTGTGAAGTGAAGAACGGTGTTTGTAATAAACAAATCCATCAAGACATTTCAGATTAAACCATCACTTCTGACAAAAAGAATCCATAAAATAGTCCAAAAATAGTTCATAATCCATAATAACACTTTCTCCAGTGAAAAAGTCCATCCTCTGTTGTCCTCTCACATCAAAATCCACCAACATATTTGTTTAGAGCTGTTTTGGACTGTTTTAAATGGTGCTTGATCTGTGCAGATTTCTCTCCTGATTCAGACAAGACAACTTTTTCACTGGAGAAAGCAATATTATGAATACAGGACTCATATTTCAGTAAAAAAAAATCTTAATGATAGATTTGTTCATTTCAAACACGCAGCTTTTTGCTTTGCAAGACGTTAATTGATGGACTGAAGTCGTGTGGATTACTTGAGGATTATTGTGATGCTTTTATCAGGTGTTTGGACTGTCATTCTGATGGCACCCATTCACTGTACATATTATGAGCAAGTAATGCTAAATTTCTCCAAAGTTGTTCTGATGAAGAAACAAATTCATCTACATCTTGGATGGCCTGAGGGTGAGTACATATTCAGTAAATTTTCACTTTTTGGTTAACTATTCCTTTAACAAACACTCAAAGGCCAAACCTGCAGCAGACGCTCCAGCTGGTAGAACTTGCAGTGAAGATCTTCAAAGTTGTTTTTGTAGAGATCCCGGAGACCGTATTTGAACATGATCTTCACCAGCACGCAGAAAGCTTGCTCCTCAGGCATCTAAAGAGAAAAAGCAAAAGATATCGCCATGATATTCCAGATGCAAATTATTTCTGCATGAATAAATACAACCAACCCATGATGTTTAGATGTGTCAACTGTCCATCTGCCTGTCTATGGCAGTCTACAGTGATGCTATCAGAGTTTGTTTGTGTTTCTGAGACGGAGAGCGAGACAGACAGAGAGCTGGGTATTAAATCACACAGACAGCGTGTGTGTCCCGAGCTCAATGGGCTCCTGCAGGTAGATGGGCTCTGTCATTAATATTCCTGACAGCTCCTGAGCTTCCTGGGCAAGGCCACGAGAAAGACACTTACACTACATTATAGAAATCCCCAAACGTGCTCTAATATCAAGCCCCATACGAGCCGGCGCCGCAGAAAAACAAAACAAAAAAACGCCATCTTGTGCAGCCCTCGCTTTAATTAAATATGGAATGAACCGTTTCAGTAATGTCCTTCTCTCACTTCCTGTTTCTCTCCGCCTACTATTAGCTCCATAACAAGACTTTAAAATCAAAGATAAGGCACAATGAGGTAGGTTTCTATTTAGACTTTTATTAGTGTTTATTATTTAGTTAGCAAGCTCTCACAAAAAACTCTCCAAACTGCTGATTTACCAGCATAGCAGTTGAGCTTAAAGATAAAACTGACCTAAAAGGAAATTTACGTAATGCCTGCTAAGAGAAAGTAACGGTATAAATTCACAGATTTTGAAACATGAAAGCTTGCATTCATGTAATTTTGTATTTTTGGGTTAGTGTCTCAAAAATAAATTTAAATACATAAACTAAACATTTAATAATAAACAAAATGAATAATGAATGAATAAAACTACATTCAAAGAAAATAATAAAATCATTAATAAAACAAAAAAACACTACAAAATACAACAAGAAAAAAGATACCACAAAACACACACACACACACACACAC
>JAFVLL020017595.1:0-32708 GCA_021397915.2 Tor tambroides | reverse complement strand
CCTGCGTGGTTGCCCCCTTCGGCAGTTTCCATCTCCTGGCTGGGAAAGCGTGCCCGTCGCTCGCTGATCTCTCGGTTGTGCTGCTGGCAGATGCGGAAGATGTGGAAGTAGGTGAAACAGACCACCAGGGCCGCAGGGGCGTACAGCAGGCACACAACGAAGCCAGTGAAGAGTGCAGAAGTGGGCCAAGAGTGGGCACACCATTCAAAGATATCCCCATGGTACCCTGGCTTACCCCAGCCGAAGAAAGATGGGAGAAACACCACGCAAGAGTAGATCCATATGAGAACGATGCAGCAGCGAAGGCGGCAGGGTGTAACCAGTTGGTTGTAGGAGAGGGGCTTGGTAATAGCCAGATAGCGGTCCACACTAATGCAAGCCAAACAAGCCATCGAAACGCTCTTGAGTACAGAGATGACGTAGCTGAACATCTGACAGGTGAGGGGTTCTTGGACACCAGCTGGGTAATGGAGCAGGGAAAGGGTTGGAACCAGGCAACTTAGCCCCACCAGCAGATCCGCGTAGGCCATAGTCTGGATGAAGTAACTGGTGGTGTAGTGGTGCAACAACGGGGCGCAATGAAACACAAAGATCACCGTTAAATTCCCAGCAATGATGAGCACCGTCAGCAACACAATGACTGCAGTCTCTAAGACGCAAGCTTCCACGACCTTGTTCTGCCCCCAGCCTAGGGGGCAGGAGTGGTTTAGGGACACACCGAAGTGACCGCTAAGGCTGCTGTTCACAGTGGGAACCGGTTCGATCAGCTCCGACCGGTTCATTGTCCCGGACCTTGTCCACTTGGATAAGGTTCCGTTGTCCTAAACGCAGTGCAGATGGCCTGCAATGTGATCCCTTGTCCGTGCTTTCTCTATCTCAATCTTCTGTCTTTTCCCCTTTACCTCGGTCTTTCACATGGCTGGATCTCAATGAATTGAGCATTAGCAAAAATCAATACAGTCCATGAGGAGAAGAAAAAAAAGTGCCTAGAACTCCTCTGAAATCAGTCATGCTTAGGAGCAGTTCAATAATTGTAAGACAGAGATATTTCCTCGGCAAACAAAATTAAAGCTGCTGGAAACAAAGGATTGCATATCTGTGCTGAAGGCCAGTTGGCAATATTGTCCACAGCACCCGCAGTGAAGTCAACCAATTCCTTAAGCAGTCCTCTCAAGGGTAAAATGTGCAGGATTGTAGAAGGGGTTGTAGGATAAGGAAATGAAGATCAAATGGTTTCCTGTGACCAGTTAAGACAATATAAGAAGGATTAAGACAACAACCAATAATGGTAACGAAATTGATATGAAGAAAGTTCCTGGGTCATACCTTCTCCTGAGTCCACAAAAATTGAATTTCAAGAGTTGCAAAAGTCTCCAAAAAATCCGTTCTTATTAGTTTGTCACCAAACAATAACATGTTTTGCTTCTGGAATACTGTCCTCTTGCCCACTGTCTCGACCCCCTTTGGGTTTCTATAGTCCAAATCAAAACACAGACACTCTAGACAAACACAGGACAGCATATGAGAGTTGCCAGAGCTATCACTGCGCAGAGCAGCGCTCATAGCCTGCGGGAGTCTGAGTGAGGCAAAACGGAACTAATCAAAATTTCAAGATCGTGTTCTGGGGGGGCCACAGCGACGGCTTCGGTCTTATTTGCTCCCAATCCATTTACTTTTCACAAACTTTCACTGTGCATCGGATAAAAGCAGGTCACGTAAAAAAGGAGAGACCTGTGTTTTCCGAAAGAGGTATATAGCTGCTTATGTGAGGGTGTCTCCACAGATCACATCAGGACAGGTCTTAAATCCACATGTTCTTGGTTTCAGTTCACCGTTTGCACATCACATGGTATGCTAACCTCTGCATCCGATTAGTTGTACATGCCCAGCTTCTTTCCTTCTGAGGTAGACCTCGTTGCTTCTTCTCCAACTTCTTTGTGACACATTCCGTAAAGTCTCGTCTAAAATACTCCGTCCGTTCCCAAAATTGGAAGATTTGCGTACTGCTCCTGTCCTTGTCAGCTCTCGGCGACCTGCGAGTCAACGCAGGTTGACAGCAATTCCCACTGAGCGTGCACAGTGCAAAACACACTTTGAAATTAAGAATTCAAGTAAAAAAATGAGAGCAGTAAGATTTTGAACAGATCTATTCCAAATTGTGCGGCAAATCAGAAAAAAGCCGAGGAAAAGAGAGCAGCTTCTCACTGCTGGTGCTCAGAGATGCTGTGAGTGGCTCACAGTTTCCTCTCCCCCTTCACAGTCTCGCTCTCTCTTCCACTGTGCCTCTCGATCACATTCGCTCCCTCCTTCCTTTCCCCTCTCTCTCCCGCTCTCGCTCGCTCTCTAACTCTCCTCCCTCCCCCTTTTGGCGGCACCTGAGGTCCTCTTTCTCACACAACTCCTCCCAGCACACTGTTCTCTCTCTCTCTCTTTCTTTCCAATGTTCTCCCTCTTTTCTCATTATCCTCCTCTTCCTGCACACCCCGAAGATGTTTCCCCATTCAAAAATAATCAAAGACTTCCATCTCTCCCGTTGTCTCCTACAGCTCCGTGTTTTATTATCCCTCGTTCTCGTTTTCCTTCCTGCTTCAAGTCACTTACACAGACCAGTGCCCAAGCGCAGCAATGCCTGCCCCTTGGTTACAGTTGCCAGGCATTTCAGTTAGCCAGGACCCTCCCTCACAACAGCTGACATGGTGCAACAAACAGGAACAAATTAAGAGACTCCGGGAGGGGGGATTTCATTCCCCTGAAAGGAAATCATCGCCTAAGTCTGCTCTAACACAATCACAAATGCAGATCTTCACCAGTTTTACTGACAAGTTTGCTAGACATAATTACAACTAGAAGAGCTCATAAAATACAAAGGGATTACGAGAATGACAGCCAATGTTTCCTGCACAGCTGCACTGCCGCTGAATATTCAAGCCCCGTGGAGAAACAATTTCATATTTTAGCTGAGTGGTGAGCTTGCAGTCCTGAACTGAATATGATGACCAAAAAAAAGGGTGCTTGGGAAAAAAAAAAAAAAAAAAAAAAAAAAGACAATAAACAGACAACACTTACGCAACTTTGTCCTTACTGACTGTACTGAAGGAGGTCTATAATTCCCAGAGAAAGCTATCTGTTAGCATCCCTCCGCTGCCGCAAGACCATCCTCTATCAAACCCCCAACCTTGCAGTTGCTAGCAGGGATGCCAAAAAAAAGAGGGCGGGGGTGGGGTGGGGGGGGCAACTGTACTTTTTTTGTTCTAGGCCCGTGCTTGGGGGTGGTGGGAGTGTCCGGACTGAATAATGGAAGGGGGTCTGATGGAATGATGACGACTGTAAAATCCAGAATGCCAAAACAAAACACAATCTCAACGTGATATCCCATCTGGGCTACAGGAACATAAAATTACTAATGCGTAGGTCAAAATCTAATTTACACACAGGAATAATACATTTTACTATTAATATTTTAAACGGCAATGTTGAAAAATTAAATACATTTAAAGTGATTAATTAATGACCGAGTCTTCATTTTTGGGTGACCTATCCCTTTAAGGTTCAAAGTCACACTGCGAAATATCAAGTCATAATGACCTTATACTTTTTTATTCCTTGTCTTTTCAACTCTGAAGCAGAAAAGAACTTACATATTCACAAGAGCTAAGACTGGTTGCCTATAATTGCCATTGTCATTATTATGTAGTAATAACACATTAACAACACTTTTTTTAAACAAAGAAAACCATATAAAATCGGTCCAATTGGTTATTATAATATAGCATGATATTAGGCCAAATTAAAAAACAGAATTCTGCAGTATACAGTGGCACAGTTCTACACAGTTCTACAGTGGCACATGTTGGTGAAATGTATAAGAAACGCTGATCCATAACTTGAGGAACAAGATACTACTGAACAACAGTGTCAGCCAGAGGCCCGTATAAATGATTCATCACAAAAGAAGAGAAAAGGCTGGAGAAAACAATGACCATAATCCTCTTCATCTGTCGGTGCCTGAGCTTTTGATCCAAGTGACTCTGTACAGGGACATGCAGGGCACTCTGGCTCTCATCACCGTACTGGCAGTACAAGTACAGGTCAGGATGACAGCTGGACTTGATTTGGCATTATTTACGGCAACAGTCAGGGCTTTGCTAAATCCACTGCTTTCAGACAACATGAAATCAAATTGGACCCTATTTACGTCATAACTTAATTTTAATAAATGCCCTGGCCTTACAGTGCACAATTAATAAGGGAATGTCTAAGTGAATCTGTAAACCATGGAAAATGAAATAAACGTACTGTACATATAAATAAAAAATACATATAAGATCACAGTATAGATTTAAATGCCCAAATCTAAACTACTGTATTATTCATTAAAAAGAGATTTAAGAAAAATACCAACATTAAACTGAGACTAAAAGTTCGCTTATGCTTTATAACCACATCATTGTAACATTCATAGCAAGTTTTCATGTTTTAAATTTTGCACAAACAACTTGCAGGCAGTCCCGTGGCACGCATTGCAGCCGTGATTCAAACCTCTGCACACATGACCAGAGGATATGACTGCATGAAGTGTGTCTCTCGGTAATACAAACTGTCATTTCTGTGTCAGCAGTGAGCTGACCCCGGTGACACAGTCTGATAGCACACGCTACGAGGGAGCCGACCCTATCTACTCGACAGTGCAGATGGGGGCCAAAATCCATTTCCAACATTACAACACCATAAAATGAGGCATGTGTATAAACGAATCCAAAAGGCTCTCTCGTTGGCGAGTGTCGCGTCGTTGCAAGAACGAAATCACGTTGTTTGCGGGTTATTGATTCACAGGGAAGTGGAACGGGTGCATGATGAGGCCGCTAATAGAAGCGTTATAGTTCAGAGTGAATGGCAGCTCAGTCGCTAGATGTTGACTGCATTAAGATACATGTCTGGCTGTGCTGGGAACAGGGGGCTATTGTGAGGGAGGGGCAGCTGGTCGGAGGAAACTGGGATGGCTTTGTGGACAAGTCTCAAACATCTCATATGCTGGGAAAATGGCAGCTCACCAGCACACACACTTCGTGGATAGAATCACAGAATCCTGTTCTAAAAATGAAATTTGCAGTATAACGCGTAACGTCATGGAGGGCTGTAAAATAAAGCAAATTGCAATATGGATTTGTGTCTGTGTGTCTCTGTGTGAATGAATGGTTTGTCTACAACACACACGCATGACACATATCAATTTCTGAAAAAACAAAATTTCATAGGGCTATATTATTGTAAAATATGTAATTTAATTAAATTGATATTATTAAATGAAATTAAATAAAATTTATGCATAATTATTAAAATTGAATTAGAGCCCTAAAAATGTAATTTTTGTTCAACTTTTAATGAATTCTTGCTAAATTGTATAAAATTTCATGATTTTAAATAATCAAACATGTTTTTCGAAAAACATGAAAACACGAAAAACTAAAATTTAATTTAGTGGGAAAAAGAGCTTTTACAGGGCCCTATTTACTGGTCCAAAATCAGAAATTGTCTAACTACATTTGTACATTTTTTATAGAAAAAAAGTGCCCTCTCTGAGGTCCTTCTTTCAATGCAAATCATTTTTTTTCCTGCAATTTGTTTCACCTCTGATCACTTAAAACCAGACAACACTGTACAAAACCACCCACACTCAGAAAAAGCAGAACTATTCTTACAAATCCAGAATATGCATGAAACATTTTTTGTATTGAAACGATCTCCCATCAAAGATTTCATTACACACTATAATCTACTTAAGCAGGTTTGTGAAGACTATATAATCAATCCCACAATCTGTTTGAAATAGAAGGTAGAAAAACAGAGGCTTGCCTAAAAAATTATATTAATACGAAATGCTGGACGCAGCCCAATGATCATCTAAATGGCTGAAAGGAGGCTTCTTGGCACAAAATATTCAGGATGTTTCATGCTCGGTTACAATCTTGTAATCAAACAATTTGCTTCAGCCTAAGGGTCCATGTGCCTCAGCTGATAGTACAATGACTTAACATTGTGCTTTCACATGCCTCTTTAATGTGCAAGTAATTAAACACATAGTATGTTGCTTGTGAAAATATGGTGTAACGGTCTGATGTTTGATTGTCTCAGACTTTTTTCGGTTTCATAAAAGTAGCATTCAGAACAAGGGAACACTAATTTGAAACAGGGAACACTAGGGAACAGTAATTTGAAAAAAATGTATGCATTTTATTCTACTAAGAGTAACTAATTTTGTGTTAATATGCATCATTTATTTTCAATAATGTCATCAAAATCTTATTTTCTTGTCTGTATATAACGTTTTTTGTCAGATTCAGCCAACGTCTACTTTTGGGGGAGGAACAAAGACTTTTTAAGCCCTGACTCGAGAGAATAGCACCTTTGGTAGATCCCACATGCATCAGTGAAGTAAAGGTTGCGAAAATGTCAGTTTCACGCTCTCTGAAACACCACACGGGTTGCATTTTCATTGATCCACAGCAAGGACAATGCACACTCAAGAGAGCGTTAAAAAACGTATGGTCAGACACCATTATAGACAGGGTGGAAAGAATAGGATTATGTTTTGATGTGAAAAAGCATTAGACAAGTTAAATGAACCTGACTGATGGGAAACACCAAACTAAAAAACTCCCTCAATTTAAAAAACAAACAGAAATAAAACTTTTTTTAAAATTATTTATTAATTAATTGCATATTTTAATTAGTTAAAATTGCCAAATAATCACATATATTAGTATTTGTTGGAAAACTCCCCTAAAAGAAGACCATAAAAAACCCCCGAAAAAAATAGTCCCCAAAAAAAGAAAAAACCTGCTAGGCCAGAGTGGACATTTTTTATTTCAGCTTACAAATAGAGAAACTGTGGCTAATTTATTCGAACAAATATTGCATTAACTACCCACGGCACAATACCTAACCATTAATAACACAGACATCGTATATAGCGTTGATGGCCAGATCTCTGCATGGTGTTTTTATTTATATTAATAGCGCCACGTTATATCGACATGACCTGCAGTGGAAAATACTTGAAATTAAATTAATGAATAAATTATACTCTCCGCGCCCCATAACCCTGAAGGCAATACGGTGTTCGGTTAAAGGAAGACTGGAGCGGTTGCGGGAGGAACTGTAGGATTTACGTTATCTGGCAAAGTCTTTCCTCTCGTTCTTCCTTTTCTGTTTTCTCATTCATTCTTTGACTTCATCCCACACTCCATTCGACACTCTCTTGCAGTGTTGAGGTATTTTATGGCGCCTGTTCACCATCATTCTCATAGCCTGGCATTGATTATTGTGCTGTATTTCAGGAGTTGCTCCAAAAGCAATGATTATTGGCTTGCATATAAAGAAAAACCCAAGTTAACCTAAAAATACCTCTATCAGGACACAAAAGAAGTGGTTGAAGCTGTATGAAAACAAAACTTGAAGCCATGGGGGTTTCTGTGCAGGGTTGCATGTGTTGCAGGTTTATGGCTGGGGGGGGAGGGGGGGGGTGTCTTCAACCACTGATCAAACAGTAAATTGATTGTGGCAGGTCAGAATGAGGGCATGCAGGGATGGTTCTGGATTATCCTTAAATCCAGCTGACCTCTGGTCACCATCATTACACTGCCTGAAAGTCATTTGGTCTTTTACCACACATTTTAGTCGATTCAGAAACAAATCCAAGGAAAGCCGAGGGTTGTAAGTAGAGCTGCTGGAAAATGACCCGCTGGGTAAGTTACTAATGCGTTATTTCACTAGTTACTTGAAAAAAGTAATCTGATTACGTAATGTGCAATGCGAGTTATGTAATCAGATTACTTTTTCAGATTACCTTTTTATCCCCAACACTATTTAATATAATAATAATGATAATAATAATAATCATAAAATAATCATTATAATATAATTAACATTTTTCATGCTATATATACACATACATATCTATATATCTATATCTATATATTAGTGCTGTCAATCGATTAAAAAAAATTAACTAATTAATCGCATGTTTTTTCTGAAATTAATCGCGATTAATCCCACCTAACATTAAACTTTTTAAATATACTTTTATATTGCAATAATTTCACATTTAATCTTCAAATTAATGTAGAAACAACATAAATACAGTATATTTAATATTTGTTTAATGGGATCTTTATTTAAGACCTAAAGGCCAGTATCACTGACAGCAATACTACTGATGCCTCTATAAAATTGTTCTTTTTTTTTTCTAATATTTAACCATTGACTATAGCCATTCAACATTACAGTATAATTGAGAGCTATTAATTTTAATATTTATTAGACTTTTAATAAAATAACTTTTAATTTAAGTGAACTTTAAACGATCTTCACATAAACCCATTATAACAAATGTCATATTTAGCTACCTGTGCCCTTCAGCAAGTAGGAAATATACAGAAATTGAATAAAGTTATGTAAAACTAAATTCTAAATTAAATATAGATGAATCCTTAAAGCTAAAAAAGTTATTGATTTCCTCTTTTTCTTCTTCTTCTTTTATTCTTGATGAACAGACATCACAGCAGCTGGGTTAATAGGTTATTTTGGGTGCTGTTTCTTTAAGAGCTGCGGCTACTGAACGTGACGCGGATCTCACGCATAGTATTTTCTCTCAACTCTTTCCCCATCCCTTTTCTGACCCACTTCAGGTGTTAAAGTTTGTTTCTATTGATGAGCTGACGAGTTGAATCGGGTGTGTTAGATGAGGACACAGTGCTGGGCTGCTCCAGAATCGTTTTGAACACCCTTTCAGAGACCTGTTCTTAAATGTGACTCATATATAACATATAATACATGCACGCACAGTTTAAGGCAGCTTTAATCGCCTTAATGACTTAACTGACCTCAACATTGCATGCACATCGTTTCTTTCCCGCTTTGATATGAAATGATACAGGCTACAGCGCTTTTGTGCGTGCAGTTGAAGAGCGCGCGCCAAGGCCGAGTACAGTACCGTTTTCCGTGCTTGTTTGACTCGCGCCTGGCGCTGAAGTGAAGTGAAGCGCGCGTCTGAAACGTCTCCTGTTTGATGTGCTCGTAAAGACTTCCTGTGACTAAATAATGCACTTCTTAGCAAGAAAAAAAACGACAGAAACAGCAGTTGTGAGTGGGGTGGCCAACCCTAGCCCCGCCCCTGCGTTAACGGCGTTAAATATTTTTAACGTGTTAAAATGGAAAAATTACTCGCCTGCGTTAACGCGCTAATTTTGACAGCACTAATATATATATATATCAGTGGTGTACAAAGTGGTTAGTCAAATGTATATAAAGTATTTTTTTAATCTTCATTATCACATAAAATATCCATAAATGAAAAATAACCTAACAAATAAATAAAGTGTTTGAGTGATAAAAAGTAACAAATCGTTCAATCAATCAATAAACAGTGTTTGGTTGATGAATTGCTTTTAGACTGTAAAACATCAGGTTTATTTTAAAAGTGGAAATTAACAAGCATCAGAGCTAAAATGTGGATCACTGAAATAGTTTTGTGCCAAATTAGTGGCTGAATAATACCCCAATCTGACCCACGTTTCTGAGTCAACAGTTGTTAGTTCAGTGTGGGAACGTTCCAGTCACTGACCACGCTTGGCGTGAGAACCAGTCTGACCGCAAGAACAACATGAAAGAAATAGCTTTTCAAACATGTAAAAAAGCTGGAGCTTGCAAAAACTGCACAGTCCTATTCCAGATAATCAGCCATCATAGATCTGTAGCTGTGTAGAAATGGCTCGAATTTGCTGTGACACTGCTTTTGGAATAAGCAATTAGACGCATTCTCAGCACCGCTAAAAACATTTGACTAACTCCGTTTCCACGAGTTCACGAGGTGAAACGAACATCTGAGCGAAGCATCAATATGGGCAGAAAATGTTTAGTAAATAAACAGCCTGCTCTACTACAAAGGTTCATCCCGCTGACAAGTGGAAACTAGTAAGTAAAGATCATCTATTTTACCCTTGAAAACGCATACAGAGTTTTTCTGTTCTTCAGACCGCTGCCTTTCCTCACCCAAAACGCTTTGAAAGACCAAAGCGGGTCCAAAGCAATTTTAAACCTCACTTCAAAACCACACAAACCTCCTTGGTACATCTGCTGAGTGCATTTACTAAATTGCAATGAACAAACAAGAAAAAGACCCATAAATGTGGATGCTACATTGTTAAGAAACGTATGCCTGCTAGTTGGCAAAAAATGGGATGGAATGTGACTTTTGCGAAAAACAAAAACCAGTGGTAACGGTTGTCATCTCTTACCTTGGTGATGAGGATGCGGTATTGCTCCAGCAGAGGCTGATCGTTGTGGGAGTCAGACAGGAGCTGCCAGACTTCAGCTCGTAAGGCCTCGGGGATCCCAGGCTTCACCAGAGCAGACAGACCTTTGGGTCGCGCCAACAGGTTTCCTTGCCTGACAGGTGGAAGACAGACGGCGTCATTGCAGCACAACAGAGCTGGTATTTTGCAGTCGTGTTCAATATGGATTGTGCTCCAAATCTGGTCATACTCTCATGTCAGGCCAAAAGTCTCACCATCTGTTGAGGATCCCTCCCCAGGATTCCAAAATCTTCTCGGGACAGTCCTTCGACACATCTCCTGTCCCACTAGAGATCTCACTGTCGCTATCTGTACAGCGGGGGACAAAGATAAAATGTTTGTTAATGCTGTTATTGGCAAAACAAAACAAGGTGAAAAGCGTGTCATGACGATAAGATATTTAGTAATGCATTAAGAATGTAGCAATCTAAAAAGGAAATGACTCTTTCATATAATCCATTCATAGTCAATAAGATTAGCGATTGATCAAATTTAGCTGAAGTGGTAAACTATAAAGTGCTTTGTTAGCAGGTTAATGAACACACAAACACATCCTATACATACAAGATTAACTAGATTAGAAAATATAAATATAATATTGCGTAATACATCTGCACAAAATGGCGCAAATGCGTAAACAAAGTTACACGCTAATCAGAATGTGTAAGTCATTATGTGAAAACAATCTTTTCATAAAACATGCTAAAATATGGACACTGAACTAAAGCATAAAGAAATCATAATAGTGTATTATAATTAGGGGTCGACTGATTATCGGCGCCGATATTAAGCATTCTTATGGTTATCAGTATCGGTCATTTCCAAAACTAATTTGCAGATAAAATAATTTAAAAGCATTTAAAAGAAAGTTTTTGTAAGAGCCTTGTTACTCTTAATTTTGACAATTATTTTCATTTTTACACCAGACATATATATTGGTTCAAAATATCGGTTATCGGTGTACTTGATCTGTAATAATCGGTATCTGCATCAGCACATATCGGCCGAACCCAAATTATAATACCAAAATTGTTTTTGTTAAATCATATGTTTAAATGATAAAATATAGGGTTTTGTTTCCCTCTTTCTCATCAACTAAAATATTATTTTAATATATTTTAGTATATTATTAATAATATTTTAATATATTTGTGGACTAAAATCAGATGCCATTTACTAAATATATTACTAAACTAATATTTTTGTCCAAAGAAAAGACTACATTGACTACAGGTTATAATTTGAATGAAATCTTGATATTTTGCAAGCAAAAAAAAATCAATTATTGTCAACAGTGTAGCGATGTATGACGCTACGATCACACAGAAGTCATTTTTAAACCAAGCGGGCTTATGTTGATCAACACAGCAAATTCACATAACCAACTTGAATCAATTGCGAAATCTACCAGGGGAAATCTTCCTTCGTCATTAAATTTGCAAAATTCCTGTTTGTGCGTATTCCTATTAAAATGACTGAATTTTTGTTGTAAATGTGACCACAAATGTGACCAAAAACTAAAAAAAAAACTGGCAAAATGGCTATAGCTATTGTGAGCAATACTTTCCTGAAATTTTGCAATTGTCTATAGTGTAGCAATGTATAATGCAAATGCCCAAAAAATTCGCCTGACCACCTTGGACCTGTTGCGAAATCTATGTTGGGAAATCTTTTGCCCGACCTTGTTTATTCCTATTAAAATAAATGGATTTGCCCATAAACATCAGTAAATGTAACCGCGCATTAAAACAAAAACAACTGTAAAAATAACACTGGCTCTATCAATTATAGCCATATGGTGAGCATTCTGCCACACTACAGCTGCTGTCACACTTTGAGAGCGATATTTAAACATAACAAATCAATATTAAGATCTAAGTGACGAAATCAGATCCCACTTTAAGCTCAAGTCATATCCCTCCGGTGAGAGTCTACGCCCTGAGTCTCAAAGTACATCCTGTCCTGTCGTCGCTGCCGACTGCAAATGCGTGTACGTTGTGGGCAAACATCATTCCTACAACTCCCCGCAGGGCAGCACTTCGGATGACTCCATTCGGGCATGTTAGGATGCTGCAGGACTCCTTTGAAACACAGCGTTCAGGCAAAATGACAGAATCGTCCTTGCAGCATCCAGAAGACTGAGGTGAGTTATACAGCGGACGCACCTGCATTAGTCAGGGCCGCAGAGTGCCAAGATTACTGTCACGCCTTGAGGTGATAAAGAAAATGTCTTGGACTTAATGTCTGCAAAGGTCATTAAGAGCCGACCAGCAGACTCTCTGCCCTCAGAGCCCATATCTCAAGGTCTGCGGCCACAACATGTCTGCCGTAAAGATGTTTGGAGGGAATGAACGGCAATGCATCTGGTGGCGTCAACTATGTAAGACCAAAAAAGAAAGTACTGGTAATTATGGCAAGAAGCAGCAAGATTTTAAAGTAATGATCTTTAAATAATGAACAGAAAAACAGAGGGAATGAATTTATGGGTCACCAAACTGAAAACTGCTTTTTGAGCCCATTTACAATGTTCTAGACCTCCAGCGAGAGCCTCAAATGCCGTACATTTTACAATCCCTGATGTGGGGTCTGGAACACAGTGGTTTCTTTTGAAACGCTTTAAAAGGGCTTCTTTTTACATTTACTGCACAAGTACCTTGGCAACGTTGCAAGGAGAGAGACTGTGAGAGAGAGAGAGAGAGAGAGAGAGAGAGAGAGAGAGAGAGAGAGAGAGAGAGCGGGAGAGAGACAGACCAGCCTTGACCAGAGCTTTTTTTTCACAAGGTGACATGGCGGTTTGGTAGCAGATGTGGGCGGATGAATCTTCTTTTCCATCTGCCTCCCCAAAAGATCTCAGAAACGATGGAGAAAGCTGGCGAGGGCAAACGCTTCCAAAAACAACAATGACTTTCTTCTACAGCCCAGAAATCGAGGCTTGGAACAAATTGCACAAACCAAAAGATGAGATTCGATGAGAACGGCTGAATAAAAAGAAATCATTCATTCATTTCGCAAAAGGTCCACAGAGAAGCTACACAAGACAAGTTTTGATTTATTAAATGTAGTTACTGCTGGAAAATATTTTGGTGGTAAAGAAATTAAGGATGTATGGCAATATATTGGTGAACATACCAGTCAATATTACCAATATTGCTCATACTTTGGGTTACGTATTTTAACAAACTGCCAACAAACACTGAGTTTTGCACTGACACATAGATCATAAAAAAAACAAAAAACAAAAACAAAACAAGAACACTAGTTTTAAATTTGCCATGGGTCAACTAACGATTAACCACAAAATAACATTTAATTAATGCACATTTATTTTATTTTCAGACGATTAGACTTTATTAGTATTATTTATTTTAGTATCATTGAGATAATATTATATTTCTCATTAATATTTTGAATTTAGATTCAAAATATTTTTTTGATTATTGTAAATGTTTTTATTTTTCATATATTTTGTAATTTTGTATTTGCATTAGTTAAAATTTTAGTAACTGTGTTTTTGTCATCTTTATTAGTCTTTGCTCAAATGTCAACATAGTTATAATTAATTTTCATTTCAGTTTTAGTTATTTTAGTACATCAAAATACTAAATGAAAATGAGAAACTAGCTGAAATAAAATAAGTTATATATATACACACATACATATATATATATATATATATATATATATATATGTGTGTGTGTGTGCTATCGATCGATTAAAAAAAATTAACTAATTAATCGCACATTTTTCTGAAATTAATCGAGATTAATCCCTCCTAACATTTAAGTTTTTAAATATATTTTTATATTTCAAAAATTTCACTTTAAATCTTTAAATTAATGTACAAACAACATAAAGACAATATATTTTTAATATTTGTTTAATTTCCCTATAAAAATGTTTCCCCCTAATATTTAACCATTGACTATAGCCATTCAACTTTACATTTATTAGACTTTAAAAATAACTTCTAATTTAAGTGAACTTAAAACAATCTTCACATAAACCCATTATAATAAATGTCATATTTATCTACCTGTGCCCCTCAGCAGAAATATACAGAAATTGAATAAAGTTATCAAACACTAAATTCTACACTAAATACAGATGAATCCTTAAAACTATAAAAGTTATTGATTTCCTCTTTTTTCTTTTGTTCTTGATGAACAGACATCACAGCAGCTGGTTATTAGGTTGTTTTGGCTGCTGTTTCTTTAAGAGCTGTCACTGCTGAACGTGACGCGGATCTGACACGCATCGTATTTTCTCTCAACTCTACCTTTTCTGACCCATTTCAGTGTCTTCTAATGAGCTGACGAGTTGAATCAGACGTGTTAGATGAGGGAGACAGTGCTAGGATGCTCCAGGACAGTTTTGAAAACCATTTCAGAGACAAGTTCTTAATGTAACTCATATATAACACATTACATGCATGCACAGTTTTATGGCAGCTTTAATCGCCTTTTTGGTAACTTCATGACTTAACTGATCACGACATTGCATGCTCGTAGTTTCTTTCGCGATTTGACATGAAATGATACAATGTATGCGAGCGACGGCACCGTAGTGCGTGTATTGAAGAGCACGCGCTGCGAACACAGTACAGTTTTCGTGCTCGTTTGACTCGCGCCTGATGCTGAAGTGAAGTTGAAGCGCGCGTCTGAAACGGCTCCTGTTTGATGCGCTCGTAAAGTTCTGCGACTGAATAAATGCACTTCTTGTCAAGAAAAAAAGAGACAGAATTAGCAGTTATGAGTGGGGTGGCCAACCCTAGGCCCCGCCCCTGCGTTAACGGTGTTAAATAATTTTAACACGTTAAACTGAAAAAATTAATCGCCTGCGTTAACGCGCTAATTTTGACAGCACTAATATATATTATTAGGGGTGTAACGATACATGTTTTCGTACTGAACCATCATGGTACAGACATCTCGGTTCGGTGCATGAGGCCTTACAACGAATACATGCAATTCACCCTCAATCCAGAAGGGGGCACCCGCAATAATGCTACGCTGTTTGATAACCGCCAGCAGAAGAACAGGCGAATGCCATGAGTTGCACAGTTGAAAACAAAGCCCACTAGACAGTGACCATGTGCTGATTCTGAACGCATCTCTCACTGACAAAGGAGTAACTTATACTTTAAAGGCTTGCGCACTCGACTGTTTGCGAAATGGAGCTTTGTGCTAGTACTGCTCTCATTTGGCACAAATCCAAATATTCCATAATATTTCCATATTTGCGATGTATCTGAATGCAAAATTATTATTTATTATGCAAATAACAGACTTTGTACTTCAGTCGTGTTCCAACGGTGACAGAGGCGGGCACGCTGATGTTTGGTTCACTGTATTTTATTTGATAAAGTACCAACTGCGCTGTCAAGTTAGCAATGCTGGCACTGATATGTTTTGTGTGTGTGTGTCGGCGCCATCACTTCAACTGTTTCCTTATACCAGCAGAATCAACTTAAATCACTCCGCATTTATTGTCTTATTAATAATGCATCACTGTAAAAGCCAAGGTCTACTTTTATTTGTGTACACTCACAATGAAAACAAAACATTGTGCTTTGTAAAATAAAGAAAACAAATAAGATGTCGCTTTCTGCCATTTGAGTTTCCTTTCTGTGAACAAAGTATTGAACAAAAGGGTGCCGTTAATTGTGTCCAATGTGTATTACAGAAAAACATTTATTTCATAATGATATTTCCCCCCATTTTAAATTCTTAATATCCAATGAAAGGTTAGGTTTTTGTGTTTTTTTTTTTGTTTTTTTTTGTTGTTTTTTTTTTTAAATAAAAGATCAAAAGGATTAACAATGCAGATTAATTTTCACAGCCTTCTTTGATCATATTTACCAAGGGTACCAACAATTTTGACTGCGTGTGTATGTATAAGTGTGTGTGCGTGTGTGATTGATTGATATATATATATATATATATATATATATATATATCACACTAAGATTTTTTTTTTAATTTCCAAAACTGCATATATTTGAACAAAAATATAGCAAAAAAGTAATATTGTGAAACATTACTATATAAGACAAACAATTGTTTTAAATGTAATTTATTCCTTTGATGGCGAAGCATCATTACTCCAGTCTTCAGTGTCACATGATCTTCAGAAATCATTCTAATATGCTGATTTGCTGCTCAACAAACATTTCTGATTGTTATCAATGTTGAAAACAGTTGCGCTGCACAATATTTTTATTGAAACAGTGATGCACTTTACTTTTCAGGATTCACAGATGAATAGAAAGAAACTGCATTTATTTGAAATAACATTGACATTGTCTTTACTGTCACTTTTAACCAATTTAATGCAGAATTGATCAGTTTGATCTGATATTCCTTGTTATTCTAAAAATGAAGACTGATGAGGTGTGTCTGGTGTTGCAGTATGAATCTATTGACGGTGTAGAGGCGGTTCTGTGAGAGAATGGTGTGTGAATGGAGTTCAGTGATGCACAGACAGACGAGCATTGTTCTCGGATTGATGACTCGGCAAGACACAACTGCCTTGTGAAATGCAGAAAGTACAGGGGATGTGCATAGTTCTTAATTTTATTAGAAATTAAATAAGATTATTTCAGTGTGCCTTTGTCTGACTTTGATAAACCTGTGTGTGACAGACATGCTCACATGTGCCAGTCAGTATGAAATCTTTTATTTAAACAATGTCTTAATATTCTGAGAGAATTCTTCACCTTGTAGGTTGACTGATGAGTTGAGTCTCAAGTCAATTTTTTTTCTTTTCTGAAGTCATTTTAAAGTTAATCTTTTCCCCATTGAAAAGCATTATAAAGAACATGTTTATAGAACATTAAGCCATGCTAAACCTTGACTTTATAATGGTCTACTATGGTTAAAGCTTAATGTTAAACTTTGATTTGCATTCAGATTCTTGGCTTATCGGTTGCAAGTATAATAGATCCATAAAGTGCAGTGCGTTATAGAAATAGTTCACCCAAACATGAAAAATTGCTTAACATTTACTCATCCCAGATGTAGCTGAGTGTGTTTCTTCATCAGATTTGTAGAAATGTGTCTCTGCAATGGATGCTCTGCAGTGAATGGGTGCCGTCAGAATGAGAGTCTAAACAGCTGATAAAAACATCACAATAATCCACACCACTCCAGTCCATCAGTTAACATCTGGAGAAGACAAAAGCTGAAACTAATCCAGCATTAAGACATTTTTAACTAAAATCTGAGTCTATAATCCATAATAACTCTTCCTCCAGTGAAAAAGTGTTCTGGTCTGAATCAGGAGAGAAATCTGCACAGATCAAGCAGCGTTTAAAACAGCTCTAAACAAATATGTGGCTGGATTTTGATGTGAGAGACGACAGGAGATGCACTTTTTCACTGGAGGAAGCATTATTATGGATTATAGACTCGTATTTGAGTTCAAAATGTCTTAATGCTGGATTTGTTTCAGCTCAAGATGTTAACTGATGGACTGGAGTGGTGTGGATTATTGTGATGTTTTTATCAGCTGTTTGGACTCTCATTCTGACGGCACCCATTCACTGCAGAGCAAGTGATGCAATGCTACAATATCTCCAGATCTGATGAAGAAACAAACTCTTCCTAATCTGGGCTGATCTGAGAGTGAGCACAAAGCAAATTAACTTGTGCGGGAGGCAATGGCTAAAAAAAGCTTGTATGTTCTCTTATGATTGTGTTGTGTGGTGTTTATGGTTGTAGTTTTTCAGAACATCCCTCAGTATGTTTTCTCGTGTTGCGTTGTGATTTTTGGCTCATTTGTTGCTCTGCAGCACAATGCAGACCCGCTGAGACGCCTGCTGTGGAGATCTGTGCTCCTGAGCCGATCTGTTCACTCTTCTCAAGCAGAGACACACAATCTTCAGCAGGACTCCAGCTCAGGCTGTTTAGTCTGCATTCTGTCACGTTACAAACACAAACACAGATGAGAGAAGCAGGAGAGTTTTAACTCTTCATTCTCTGTCCGCTAATCGAGTAGTACCATGGTGTTGTTTAAATGTGGTACCATGTTGATACATTTTTGTTGATTATGTGCCTTGACTGTCTTTGAATTGACCTTGAAATATGATGTAAACATAATTGTAACAGAAAAGTACCATTGTACTTCTCTCTTTTTGGACATACTATAGTTCTACCACTGGTTTTTGGACATATATTATTTTTGGAAGTACATTAGTGTTCAGAAACTTGGGATCAGTACGTTAAACAAGATTCATAAGTTCTTTTTGTGTTTGACTATTTAAAAATAATCCAAAACAGTACTTTTGTGAAATGTTATTACAATTTAAAAGAACATTTTGTATATACAGTGCATACTATACATACAAGAACTAAGAAGTTTAAAAAAAAATTGTTCAAGGCTTTTTGTTTTGTTTTTTGAATTTATTTGATCCAAAAATACTTCTAAAACAGCATTGTGAAATATTATTAGAATTTAAAATAACTGTTTCTATTTTAGCATTTAATTTGAAATAATTTTTCAAATTTGTGTATTTTTGGAATGGTAAAGCCAGTGCTCAGCGGTCCTTAAAAATCATTATTATATTATGATTTGGTGCTAAAAAACCATTTCTTTTGTATTATTATTGCTAGTTGAAAGTTTGTTGAAAAAAGTGTCTTTTTCAGAATGTTTGGATGAATAGAAAGTTCAAAAGAACAGCATTTATTTGAGATTGAAGTCTTTTTGGAACATTATAAATGTCTTTACCGTCACGTTTGATCAATTTAATGTAGGGCTGGGCGATATATCTCATGTGATATGCATGTGCATCTCGTCAGTAAAGCCGGTTCCTTGATTAGCGGTAAATCCCCATCACCTGTTTTCAAATGGAGCGGCGTTTAATACACGGAGCCGTAGTTCACCGACAAGCTACGCAATATCGCGTTCATTATCGAAGGCGATTCATCTGCGATAATGAAAGTGATATTGCGTAGCTTCTCAGTGATCTACGGCTCTGTGTATTAAAACGCGCTCCATTTGGAAAACAGGTAGTGAGTTACCACAATCAAGGAACGGCTTGCAAGATGCGCATGCATATCGCATGAGATATATCGCCCAGCCCTAATTTAAGGCAACCTTGCTGATTTTCTTTCAAAAAAATATCGTAGCAATTCCGATTTTTTTTTTTTTTGTTTTTTTTTGTTTTGTTTTGTTTTTAAGGTAGTGTATCATAAAATACCACATAAATATCATGTCACGTGAATTTTAGTGTCAAGCCACATTGCAGTGAAATCTTGTGATTGTTCGACAGTCTGTGGTAGAAGATAGGAAGTGGTTTAGGATGAGACAAGCATGGTGAAATATTTTGTAACTCGAGATGCTAAATTATGTTTTGCAGTTGACTGTTTTGGCTCCTGATGTTATGTCTGCTCGTAACCTCTGGATGGAGGCTTTCTGTTCTGATGAGCAAAGTGCTGCGTGGCCAAAATAGAGCTCCCTGTAAACACTGTTAACTCTTTCTGTTTGTCCTTGACACTATTTATTATGAAGCAAGATACAGTAAGCACTACAGTACTGCTCTGTCTTTACCATCACTAAACTGAGCAGAAACAAACACTAGAAGCACATTTTTTGCTTTACTTTAGTCATTACAAGTAAATACCTTGGTCATAAACACTCACTGTACCATAGTATTTCTCTCACACTGTTAGTTGCTTCATTTCTCTGTCGTCGTTAGTAAACATTAGCTTTGAACTCACCGAGTCGTTTCAATCTCTGGTTTAAAATTTAAAATGTTTTAAAATGTATAAAGAATTGCGCTTTAGCAAGTGATTTGGATAACCGAATGTAAATCTGTAATTGTATTTTCTGTCTTTTATGAAATTGCAAAATAGTGAATGTTTTCAAATAGGTTTTCCAAACTGTGCCATTGGTCAGACAAACTCATAACCCCGCCCCCAAACTCATGCCATTGGCTGAGCAATGTTTTGTGCCGCAAAACCATATTTTTTAGACTTTTGGGGGTAAATCAACTTAGGAGTGGCTTACTTTTAAGCACAAAATGAGAAATATTAGAATATGTAGTATTAAATATCAAAAATATGTTGATATTATTTATAAAAATTACTATTAATGATATAATTTATATTACAATTATTATATTAAATTGTGAAAAATACAATTAAATAATATTGTCTTAATGCAAAGGTCTACCAAAGCATTATTGCTTGATTCTGTTTAACAATAAAGAGTTTTGATTTAGTGTTATTTGACTGTACAATAATAATAAACAATATGATGTCATTTATTATTAATAATATTAATATAATATATAATTAATTATATTATGAAATATACAGTTATGCCGTATTTAGAATATATTATCTTTATGCAAATGTTTACCAAACTGTTATTGCTGGTTTCTTATTCATGAATACCTTTTCTCCTTTAATACTAAAGGTGTTTAAGGAGTGTTTTTTGACTGCATCATCATCATCATCATTATTATTATTAACAGCTGTCTACTAAAAGAGTAACACAAATACTCTTTCACGAGTGTGTATTGTTAATGTTTTTTAGTTGAGTCGTCACTGATGGGGTTGATTGGAACTGATGTGAGCACTGGTTGTCTCCTGCAGGTAAATCACACCTGGCCATTGTCCAGAAGGTTAATAGCGAGGGGGAGGGAGATCCGTTCTATGAGGTGCTGGGATTGGTCACGCTGGAAGACGTCATCGAGGAGATCATCAAATCAGAAATCCTGGACGAGTCTGACCTCTACAGTGAGTGTTTTTTCTCTGGTCTTTCAAATGAATCCACACAACAAACATTTCTCCAGAATGCACACTTCTGACTTCCTCTCACTGTGCTGCATCATAGACGCAAACACGCCGCTTTATGAAGTCAGAGATGTGCGCTCAGCGTTTCTGCAGAAAAGCATGTGTCATCATTGTTTTTTTCTGCAGCTGATAACCGCACCAGGAAGAAAGTGGCACACAATAAGAACAAGCGAGACTTCTCTGCCTTCAAACATGAGAGCGAGTCTAAAGTCAAGATCTCTCCTCAGCTGCTGCTCGCCGCTCACCGCTTCCTCGCCACAGGTGAACGATCCCTCAGACTCGCTGCAAATCTGACGCATGCCTGTCATTTCTACAAAGTCATCAATGCAAATTCTGTTTACCAGGCCCAAGAACCTACACTACCAGTCAAAGGTTTTTGGACTGTAAGATGTTTAATGTTTTTTTTTTTTTTTTTTTTTTTAAAGAATTCTCTTCTGCTCACCAAGCCTCAAAAGTAAAAATTGTGAAATATTTTTACTATTTAAAATAACTGCTTTCTATTTGAACATCTGTTAAAATGTAATTTATTTCTGTGATGCGCAGCTGTATTTTCAGCATCATTACTCCAGTCTTCAGTGTCACATGATCTTCAGAAATCATTCTAATATGCTGATTTGCTGCTCAAAAAACATTATTTATTATTATTATTATTATTATTATTATTATTATTATTATTGTTGAAAACAGCCGAGTAGAATTTTTTTGAGGTTTCTTTGATGAATAGAAAGTTCAGAAGAACAGCATTTATCTGAAATAGAAATCTTATTTTCATCATAACATTGTAAATGTCTTTATCATCACTTTTCATCAATTTAAAGCATCCTTGCTAAATAAAAGAATTAATTTCTATACCCCCCCCAAAAAATATTTATACACTGACTCCATGCTTTTGAATGGTGTAGTGTATAATGTTACAAAAGCTTTTTATTTCCGATAAATGCTGATCTTTGGATCTTTCTATCCATCAAAGTATCCTGAAAAAAATTTACTCAGCTGTTTTAAATATTGATGATAATAATAATAAATGTTTCTTGAGCAGCAAATCAGCATATTAGAATGATTTCTGAAGATCATGTGACACTGAAGACTGGAGTAATGATGCTGAAAATACAGCTGCAGATCACAGGAATAAATTACATCTTAAAATATATTCAAATAGAAAACAGTTATTTTAAATAGTAAAAATATTTCACAATTTTACTGCTGTATTTTGGATCAAATAAATGCAGGCTTGGTGAGCAGAAGAGACTTCTTTAAAAAACCTTACTGTTCAAAAACCTTTGACTGGTAGTGTACGCATCACTTGTGTTTACCTGTTTCAACCCATTGAAAGCATGCAAACTGTATTTACTATGAAATATTAGTATTGTATTAGTTATTAGACATGATGCGTTGTGATTGTATGTGATTTAAGCACTGAATCATCAGAGACAGCACTATTGGCATATTTTAAACCTCTTATTTGCTCCTGTTTTTCTCAATTTTTTGACACCATCACTACTTTACAGTAAGCGTTTATTTATTAAACCCGGTTATTATTTAATTTATAAACATGCTATTGTCAATAATGCTATTTGTTAATTCATGTTTGTTCAAAATACATTAACCCAAGTTAAATGTAACACTTCTAATGTTAAAAAAGCATTAGTATATGTAGAAAATAACTGTCTTGGATAAAAATCAGACATTAAACACCTTATATGTTTTTCGCCATGCAAATAGCCTTGAATGCTGGCATTGTGTTCAAACAGACAAACTATTATCATTGACTAATGTAACACATTAATCATATTTAATCTTCTGGTAAAGTGCTACCGGTTTGTCAAAAAGCAGCTCAATGTGAGTTTCAGAGTTTTTGATTTGAGCGTCTCTCGTCTGTTTCTGTCTCCGCAGAGGTGAATCTGTTCAGTCCATCTCAGATCTCAGAGAAAGTCCTTCTGCGTATCCTTAAGCACCCTGACGTGATCCAGGAGATCAAATTCAGCGAGAACGACAAGAAATCAGCGCATCACTACCTGTACCTGCGTGGCAAAGCGGTGGACTACTTCATCCTCATCCTGCAGGTAACTGATCCTCGGCCGAGTCGCGGCTTGTGAAGCCAGTTAGACACACGAGGTGTTTTAAACAGTTTGAGACCACAGCGTGAGCCTTCTGTTGCCACATGCTAAAACTGAAGACTCGACTCGACTCGACTGAAGAGTGTAAACGAGACTCCCGTCTCCAGTCGATCAGGGCTGTGTCGTGATGTTTGGGAACATCTGTCTGCAGTCTCTGCATGTTGTGCGCTATGGCCTGAAAAAAATGATTTCCGAGGACCTCAGAAGACATCTTGAGACAAACTAGAGTTTAAAAGTTTGGGATCAGAAAGATATGTTTTTAAAGAAGTGTCTTCTGCTCACCAAGCCTGCATTTATTTGATCTGAACTACAGCAAAAGCAGTAAAATTGTGAAAAAATGTTACTGTTTAAAATAACTGTTTTCTATTTGAATGCATTTTAAACTGTAATTTATTTCTGTGATCAAAGCTGTATTTTCAGCATCATTTCTCCAGTCTTCAGTGTCACATGATCCTTCAGAAATCATTCTAATATGCTGATTTACTGCTCAAGAAACAATTATTATTATTATTATTATTATGTTGAAAACAGCTGAGTAGAATTTTTTTCAGGTTTCTTTGATGAATAGAAAGTTCAGAAGAACAGCATTTATCTGAAATCTTTTGTAACATTATAAATGTCTTTATCATCACTTTTGATCAATTTAAAGCATTGCTAAATAAAAGTATTAGTTTCTATTATTTCTTTCCCCTCCCCCCCCAAAAAATGCTGATGCTAAAAATTTAGCTTTGATCACAGGAATACATTTTTTTTTTAATATATATATATATATATATATATATATATATTTTAAAATACATTCCAACAGAAAGCAGTTATTGTAAATCACAGCCGCAGCAGAAAAGCTAAGGATTCACAATCCTTTAACAAGTTTTGATAAATTTGCCAATAAAACTGACATCAGGAAGCATTCATAAGGCACAGAAACTGTAGTAAAAAGTCTGTTTCTGTGTGTTTTTTGAATGAAAAGCATTGTCGACCTCAGCACTGTTGACATGATCTGTCATGATGAACTGTTTCGTATAAAGAAATTGAGCCGAAATGCCTTGTAACAGTTGCACGACTGCAGTAAAGTAGCAGGTTTAACTAGGAAATATGTGTCTGCACACGCTTCCCCGTCCATTAGCTTAAGATTCACCTCTGTGTTGAATTGTTTTCACCTGGATGAAGCTCGTCTCAGATTTTGGGAGGCAGGGATCCAGGTGATTTCCTATCGAGCAAACGTTGAGTTCCCACAGTGCTCCCATCATCCATCACTTCATTCACCGTCTGGGGTTTGTTGTTGTTATTATTGGCCTCTAAACAATCATTAGAGCGTTCAGCTGGTGATGGTTAAACCGCTCAGTGATTCGCTGAATTACAGACCCCACACATGCTGAAAGCCATGAGAATCCTGTTCCAACTCGGAGTCATTCCTTTTCTTCTGTTTGACGCAAATGAAGATAGTTTGAAGAATGTTGGGAACCAAACAGCTGCTGCTAGTCCAGTATCTGTTTGCTTACCAAATATCTTTTGTGTTCGACAGAATAAAAAAACCTCAACATGAGCGTGAGTAAATGAAGTTTCATTTTTAGGTGACCTTTTTCAGACAGATTAAAGAAAATGAAGAGAATAAATGAAAGGAATCACAACATGTTCTCTACATGAAACTGTACACAACAATATATATACAAAGAGCTGCTTTAGCAACAAGTTTGAAAATAGTTTTTATTTTTATATGATCCGTTTTCATTTCATTTTAGTTTTCATTTTGTGATTTTTGTCTGTTTTTATTTATTCTAGTGCTGTCAAACGATTAATTGCGATTAATCACATCCAAAAAGTTTTTGTTTACATAATATATGAGTGTTTACTGTGTATATTTATTATGTGTATATATAAATACAAACACATGCATGTCTATATATTTAAGAAAAATGTTATGTTTAGATATTAAATATATTTATATATAATATAAAATATAATTATATAAATATATTAACATGTAAATATTTTCAATATATATACTGTATGTGTGTGTTTATATATTTTTATATATATATATATATATATATATATATATACACACACACACATATATTATGTAAACAAAAACTTTTATTTTGGATGCGATTAATCGCGATTAATCATTTGACAGCATTAATTTATTCATTCATCCATTCATGTATGTATTTATTTTTATTTTTTTAAATATATCTATATAGCTTTTATTCCTTTTTTTCAGTTGAAATTGTAGTTATTTTAATACATTAAGTTAAATGAAATGAAAATGTGAAATATTGCCAACCGGTTTGAATTTTAGTTTTCAGTTTCTAAGAAAACAAAGTCTTAATATCTTCATTTTTTTCCTCTCAAGTAAATGTATTTAAGGATGTTGATGATATTGTAAAATAAGAAGGTGATTATTTTCGCAGTGCATGCAACACTTAATGCCATGACTTTATGAATTTAAGACGCTTTAACACCTTTGTAGAGCTTTAATTTCTGACAAGGGTGTTTCAGACCAGCGGAGGATTATATGGTACACTGGTGTAGTTTGTGGCTCTTAAACGTCTCGACGCTGATCTTTGCTCCTTGAACTGTCGTGGATGGAGCTTGTGGAGTTCAGTCGCTCCGGTTCAGATGTCTGAAGTCAGCGGTGTAGATTATTCACAGTGAGAAGAAGCAGGTTCATTAATAGGTGATGAAGTGCACACTAGCAGCAGTTTGAGGCTGTTAAATGTGTCACGCATCTGTTTGTGTGCCTTTTGTTATTAATTATTTAAAGCGGCTCAATGATGTGTTTGTGGGAGCAGGATATGCCGTATTATGATTATTATTTAATACGCTGAGTGAGCTTGCAAGTAGACTTTCCAGCATGGAGACCTTTCTTTCCTGGCAGCGGTTAAAGACGGCCTCCAGCGGAGCGCGGCCGAGTGACCTTCATCAAAGATTAATGCTGCTTTATGAGGCGCCAGGCTTTGTGAGGAAGATCCACAGCTCCTCTTCTTCTTCTCCTGTGCATATTAAGAGTCTGTGAGGAAAACAGTGCGTGTAGATTTTCTGATTTGTTTGGTTTGAAGCAAAAGATGATAGAAAGTCAAAGACATGGAGTTTTCTTTGCGTTTTTAATTTTAAAACTATCAAATGTTTATATTCATACTAATTTATTTTGCTTTTTGAAAGTGATTTTTAAAAAAACCTAAATTTAAGGCATCCCAAATTATGAAAGTAGTTTCATCAAATCATTTGCTGCTCATGTAAGGATAAGATAAACCTTTTAATGTGTGTTTAATGTGTGCAACACTTTTAAAAGAGTTGCTTTTAAATTTTGTTTTTCAAAAAAAAAAAAAAAAAAGTACATGATTAGGTTTTTTTTTCTCTCAATCAAAAGTTTCTCTCAGTTTAATTCAAAAAAGTATGTTTAATTGTATATTTTTGTTTAAATCTACAAGATTATTTTTCCTTGCAGTATCTAAAAACAATGTAGTATAAAAGGATAAATATAAAGTTTAGCTTTTAGATTAGTTTTTTTCTCTTTAAAAAATCTATCCATCCAAAATTTAAGAGACATAGTAGAAGTTTTGCTTTAATTTTTGCTTTTGTTTTTCAGAAGATCTACACACATTTGTTTTTTTCTTTAAATTCTGTGATTTATTTGTAAATAGTAGGTCTCTGTTTTTGTGAGTGCTGTGGTCATAAATTTATGCAACAAAAGCTTATAGTTATTTGGCCTATTTATTTGTTAAAATCTTATCGCCCATATATCCCAAAAGAAACGCGTCTGGTGGAGCGCCCAGCGTAATTACACACTGATCATTCAGACAAATGACTGTGTAATTGATTTAGTAAATATGTAGTTTTGCACATCCCTGTTTTTAACTGGTCTTTGTGAGGAGAGAATTATAGCAGCGCAGAAAGAGAAGCTGTGATTGTCTCTTCTGTACACAAAGACTTGAAGCTGTTTGCTTGTGTTCACTGCACATGAGCACTGCTGTTAGTTACTGCAACAGAGCTGTTAAACACACTCATTTCACTGTGTTTGTGTTTGTGAATGATTGACAGTTCTGACGATGAGAAGAGGTTACTGAGTGATGCAACTTCACCTGGCCTACTGCACGTACACACACACACACACACACACACACACACACACGTACATATATACACACACACACTCACTCACTCACTCACACACATACACACACACACACATAAACATTATCTCTTCTCAACACCTCCATTATTTATACAGCCCATCTGCAGACTGTGTGTACAAGACAAAATTGTCCACAGAGTTGACTAAATCTGACAATTATTTCTTATTCATCATTATTATTTCTAAAAGTGTGTATGTATGTGTTTGTGTATGTGTATGTGTATGTATATGTATATGTATATATATATATATATATAATATATGTGTGTGTGTGTGTGTATATACACACTTAAGATTTGTTTTTATTCAAAAACAGTAGAGAAGTACATTTTTAGAATATTAACATTTATAATAATGCAATTATTGACTATTTAAAATATTTTATAAAGTTTTTGTATTTATTAATACAAAATTATTAGTATTATATTATTTTCCACAATAATTGGCTTTACTTAAAAGAAATTAAAATAGGAGAATTGACTTCAGTAAAAACAATGGTAATATTTTCTTTTTATTAGTAGTATTATCATCATTATTATAATTTATTAATTGTCTTTTTATAACTGATTTTATGATTATTATTATTATTATTACTGTTATTATTTATTAGAAGGCAAAAATTGACTTTATTAACTTAATTTAGTCCTCCTTTAGTTAAATGTGTGTATTTGTAACAACTAGGTATGCAAGATTGTTTGTCATTGGCATCTTTAGGTGGGATATGCTTTAAGTGTGTTTATAATTGACAAATGTGAACTTTTCCCTTTGCCAGCACACACACACATACACACACACACACACACACACACACATACTCACTCTGCCCCGTCACAGACATGGGTTTGTACATTAAGTGGCACAAGGACTGTCAGGACGGTCTATTTAAAGAGCTCTTCTCTGTGTTTCTTATTTTTCTGTGTGTGTGTGTGTGCTTTTTGTCCTGGAGGTCTTTCTCGTTAAGGTCAGTTTGTATATTTGTAAAACGTGATTGATCTGATCTTTCCAGAAAAACAGGATTCATGCAGCCGTTGCCGTCCCTCCCTACAAACATTCCCTAATTGTGAGTGTGTGAGTGTGTGAGTGTGTGAGAGTGAGTGTGAGTGTGTGAGTGTGTGAGTGTGTGAGAGTGTGAGTGTGTGAGTGTGAGTGTGTGTGTGTGTGTGTGTGTGTACTTGTTTTTTCTATCCTGGTGGGGACTTAGACCTGAATACACACAGACTCATGGGGACTTGTGTCACGGTGGGGACCTAAATTGAGGTCTCCACGGGTAAACAAGCTTATAAATCACACAGAATGAAGTTTTTTGAAAATGTAAAAATGCAGAAAGTTTCCTGTAAGGGGTAGGTTTAGGTGTAGGGTTGGTGTAGGACGATAGAAAATACAGTCTGTACAGAAGAACAACATTACGCCTATGAGAGTCCCCACAAGGATAGCAGAACAAGTGTGTGTGAGTGTGTGTGTGTGAGAGAGAGTGTGTGTGTGTGTGAGAGAGAGAGAGAGTGTGTGTGTGTGTGTGAGAGAGAGTGTGTGTGTGTGTGAGAGAGAGAGTGTGTGTGTGTGTGTGTGTGTGAGTGAGTGATTGTTTGTGAGTGAGTGAGTGAGTGAGAGTGTGTATGTGTGTGAGAGAGTGAGTGTGTGTGTGTGTGAGAGAGCGAGTGAGTGTGTGTGTGTGTGAGAGAGCGAGTGAGTGTGTGTGTGTGTGTGAGAGAGTGAGTGAGTGTGTGTGTGTGAGAGAGCGAGTGAGTGTGTGTGTGAGAGAGTGAGTGAGTGAGTGAGCGAGTGAGTGTGTGTGTGAGAGAGAGAAAGAGAGAGTGTGAGTGTGTGTGTGTGTGTGTGTGTGTGTGTGTTCAGTGGATTTATTGTGCTGTAGTTCTCACATTCCTCTTGACCCGAGCTCACATTCACTCACTCCTGTGGCTTTAATTCACCCAGAGCTTCTCGCTCTATTTGACAGCTAGTTGTTTTCCTTTCTTCATTTATATGTCTGATCACCTTCCAGAAAAAAATGTCTCTCATTTTCCTTGTGGCTGGAAACTGGTGGAGTGGTGTGTTCACAGTCCCCAATTCATTTAGAGGATCAGCTCACCTGAAAAAATGAGAATTTGGCATCATTTTAGGGCTGCTCGATTATGACAAAAATCATAATCACGATTATTTTGGTCAATATTGTAATCACGATTATTTAAAACGATTATTAGTGGGCCATATGACCAAAACTTTATATAAAAGATTTATTTAAAGATAGTGATATATATATATATATATATATATATCAAATAAATATTTTCTGTAAATAAGGTTGCTACATTTACAAAATGTCATCTACATTTTAGAGACCAGCGAAATGTCACAATTCTCAATATCACAGCAGAATACTAGAGTAACTAATATTAGTTAAAATAGGTCCTAAAAATTATTGAAAATAATTAAACTGCCAGTAATAAAAAAAGCAAGGAATACAATGGCAGTAATAAAAAAGCAAAATAATACAATAGAAAAAAAAAGATACAAATGAAACAAACTGTGCTTTAAGTTTAAGTCTAAAGTATTCAGTTAACAGCCTACTACTAGAGAAAATGAATAACCTAAATAAAAATAAAATAAAACAGTATAGTCTTCACTGTAAGAATCAAACTTCCTTTGTTACTTATTAAAGCTACAAATGTCCTTCAGTAAAGAGTAGTGAGTGATTTTGTCTTTGTCTTTTGTTTGTTTGATTAATTATTAAGCTTTCACAGTCGCAGCAGGAATACTTTACGCCGTCACTTTAAAGAGCGCACGGATCCAATTTACTGTTACACACATTGTTTTCATTCTTCCACGTTCATTTTATTACATAAACCCTCCTAGGTTATGTATAGTCAATCACTAAGCGACACATTTTTGCACGTATTTGACCGTTTAGGCGCTAAAAGATAACTTTACATATCCGTGTTGTGTTCCGTCTCTGAGCGCATACACAGTAATCCTCCTGAGGAAGCGCAAGCTTCTGTCACGCTTTTAAAAACATGAATAAATCTAATCAAATTAAATAAATCAAGCACGTCCCGTTTTGCAAAACTCTCGTTACATGATTTTACTGATTAGCTCGCGAAATTGGGCTTTTATGGAGGAACGAAAGAGCACCGCTGGAAAGGGGGCGGAATGGGGCGCAATAATCGTTTTATTTCGATTACTGTGTTTTCATAATCGTTGGAGGCCTAAATCGAAATCGAAACTGAATTTCTATTAATTGCACAGCCCTACATCATTTATTACCATTCAGAAACAAAGAAGAATGTTGAATCTGCTAATTTCAATACCACAAGCATACAGTGACAAAGAAGCGTCAGCTGTTCATTTTCAGTCAGTAGTGACTTAAATTCAACTGTTTCTTACATGTAAGTCATCATGTGGCTTCAGAAGACAGTTTTTTTTAAAGTACTCTTTTCATAATTTTTGTCAGACTTCATTATTGAGAGTATAATATACTCTGAACAGCAGAATTATTTGTTTCTTTAAATAAAATGTCATGAGTTTAGAATAATATATGAGTAAATCAGTTTTCTAACTAATCAGATTTTCTTGTACAATATGGTCAAACGTTTGGGTTGTTTTTAAAAGAAATTAATACTTTTATTCAGCAAGGAAAAGTAAATACATTTTGTAATGTTATAAAACGTTTTGATTGCAAATAAATGCTGCTCTTTTAAACTTTATTAATCAAAGAAACCTGAAAAAAATGCATCATGGTTTCCATGAGAATATTAAGCTATTAATATTCAATGAAAATATTAATATTGACTGTTTTCAACATTGATAATAATCAGAAATGTTTCTTGAGCAGCATATTAGAATAGAATGATTTGCAAGCTTTTCCATGATATTCAGCTTTTCCATCACAGGAATACATTTAAAAATATATTTTTGAATTTTATTCATTTTAATTTTAAAAAATGTTCAAATAGAAAACAGCTATTTTGAGCTTAAGAGACTTGTTTAAATAAAACTACCAAACCCAAACTTTTTTCTTAGTAATATTTAATTCTTGTTTGTTTGTTTTGTGGCTGTGGTTGTTTGAATTTCTAATATTTGTTTCCTATATTTATACACTTTAAAATGTAATTTATTTCTGTGATGCGCAGCTGTATTTTCAGCATCATTACTCCAGTCTTCAGTGTCACATGATCCTTCAGAAATCATTCTAATATGCTGATTTGCTATCAACAGTTGTGCTGCCAAATATATTTTGCAACCCATGATACTTTTTTTTTCCAGGATTCTTTGATAAATAAAGTTAAAAAGAACAGTGTTTATTCAAAATATAAATCTTTTCTAAGTCTTTAGTATCACTTTTTATCCATTTAACACATCCTTGCTGAATAAAAGTATTAATTTCTTTAAAAAAAAGAAAAGAAAAATGTACTGACGCCAAACCTTTGAATAGTAGTGTATATTATAACACAAACGTTTCTGTTTTATTTCTGGTTGTTTGAATTATGCTTCTCCTCACAGGGCCGTGTGGAGGTGGAGGCTGGGAACGAGAATATGATGTTTGAGACGGGGCCGTTCTCTTTCTACGGAGTCATGGCTCTCAGCGCTCCAACACTAGGTGAGACAAACATCACAAACACTATACAGCATGCATACATACTACTACATACAGCCCCCTTCACAGCTGTGTTCATATAGATCATATCCTACACTCTCCTTAGGGATGAGCAGTAGGTGGTCTTGTTTGTGAGTCTGCGTTATACTAAACACCACATTATTACAGGGATGGGAAAACACTTTAAAGCACTAATCACTCATAATTATAATTATCTCACGTGGGATATTGGGACTTTTCCAGGCCACCCATCTCTCCCTGTTGGGCTCTGATAAAGCAGTCGATCGTCGCCCTCTAGTGGCCGTCCTTTGAGCGTTTAAAGGGATTGTTTATCCATAAATCAAAATTGTCATCATTTTCTTGCCCTTGTGTCGTTCCAAACCCGTATGCCTTTTCACCGGCGTTCAGAAGGAGATTGTAGGAGAGATGTGGATGCTGCTCTTAGTCAGAGAATAGAAGTAATATTGCAAGTGTCTTGAAGCAACATGACAGCTTTGTGTGAGGAACAGACCACAATTCATCAGAAATCTGCTCTGCTGTAGCTCTCGGATCTCATTCACACTTTCACATATGTGACCCTGGACCACAAAACCAGTCTTAAGTGTCAATTTTTCGAAATTCAGATTTATACATAAGCTTTCCATTGATGTATGGTTTGTTAGGATAGGACAATATTTGGCTGAGATGCAACTAATTGAAAATCTGGAATCTGAGGGT
>JAFVLL020017594.1:73774-122581 GCA_021397915.2 Tor tambroides | reverse complement strand
TTGAGTTTAAAATATAAACAAGTGTTCCATTTTATTTATTTGCAGGAATTACCATCAGACCCAAGGCTGAACCTGACATGCCACCTCCCTGAGCTTGAGATGGCACCGTCAAAAAGGAGCCAGTTAAGGTGTGTCTTCACAGTGAGGTTTCTGGGGGTTTCTTTTAACCAAAGCCAATACAGAATGGCAGCTTTAGGAAGAACCCAGGCAAACGCCCAGAACCACAAACAAGCCAGCGCAGAACTGTTCTATACAAACACAAACTGCACACTGTACTGATATAAGACACATAAAGGGCGGCATATAGCCGGACACACCCTCGGCACCATGAAGTTTGGAACTTCCCATATTTACAGTCTCCCATCATCAAAAAGATGACAATTTCTTGTGGACTTTTGTAGCAAATAAATCATTATTCAACCCTGAAATGATTCATCGGTGGATGTTATTGGTTTGTTTTATGCTTTTCAACTTGTTAATCCAGCACCATTTTACATGCTTTCCTGTTTCATATTTACTACTGTTCATGCAAGTTTGGTTTTCGTACTTTCACACTGTGTTTGCAGCACGTCATTGTATTTTGATAAAATTTTACAATTTTGTTTTAAATTTTAAAATTTTATGAATTGCTCACAGTAAGACCAAGAACATGCATCAGTTAAGTAAGATTAATTTTGATTTCATGCCCTCTTAAATGAAAAGAAACTCTATACAGCATTTTGAGTTCCTTGTTGGCATTCCTTCATCATGTGCTACTCAGTGCATGTCACTTTGTGAATACACAGAGTTCAAGGAGTGAGAAAAAGGAGAAAGAAAGAAAGAAAGCGAGGCAGAGAATTAAAAACAGAAATTTAAGCTTGCCTCTGTTTCTTCCCTCTAGGCATTTTGTGGCTTGTGAAAAATGTGCTGTATATTTGAAGGGTGGAGTCACGTGACCCAGACAGGGTTCATGAATCAGAGAGCATAATTATTTCTAAGAGAGACGAAAAGAAGAGAAAGAGGCAGGGAAAGCGAGTGAGAGAGGCAGAGAAAAGGAAGAAGAGAGAAAGAAACGACCGTGTAGTGTGAAAGGGACTCTGATGAACGGAGGACACGCGCTTTCTTGTCTTCACGTCGCGGATTTTAGTCACAGTGGGTGAGTTTAACTTTCACAGAACCTATCAAACGATGTTTTTATTAGTTTACTCTCTTATGTCTGTCACTTACGATACCTATAGCAAGGGAGAAGCTAAAACTAAACTTGAGTAGATACAACAGAAGAGCGAGAGAGCGATGAAAGAATCGTATTGATCGTAACTTTTTGTTCGTTCGTTTCGCTCAGGCGACTCGGTTCTCTAGAATTCGTCTAATTGTAGCGCGTGCGCCGTGCCTGTGTTTTCATTTATTTTCGGCATGCGAGCGTTTTATGGGTCCGCGATCTGTTTCAAGAAATGACTGGTTACGTTTACGCATACCTTTACCCGGTGAGTTGTCCCTTTACATATGTAAAACATTTCTTTGACAGGTATTGTTTTCCTTTTAGCCTTAAGTGTTAATGTCGCAGCTCTGTGACTTACAAGTTTTAAGTATGTCTGTGTAAATAGGAGATTAATTTGTGCAAAACAAAGTGTTGTATACAGCTTGTGGTTTAGGGAAAGGTGTTTTCGCTAGCATCACATGAAGTGCAAAATGTTTTCTATTAATCAACCTAAAAAATGGTAGCAGCTACCGGTTTTATTACAGTTTAATAAATGATGCAATGTAATAAACCTGGATACATTGAGATGCGTCAAGTTTAGTTCTTTGAAGGAACAGAGGAGAACGTTTAAAGTGACGATCACTGTGTATTATAGAAATAATCTATACAACTCATGCACTATATCCCAAGTCTTTTGGAATAATGCAAGGAACCAATCAAAATATACATTTTATAATTTTGACATCTGCCCTAGCTCTGCATAAGAGAAGTGGTCATGCGTAACAAGTTAGATCTTTTTAATAAATTGGTGGATCAAATTCACAAAACCGAGCTGAATGATTTGTTCCGGTTCTTGGGTTCACTCAGCAGTCCAGACATAGGAAGGTTGTCAGTTAATTTGGGTTCGTTTGAGACACAAACCCATCTTATGGCTTCCGAAGACTTGGAATATGGCATAGAATATATGTGGTCTGTGAGCGTACTATCCCTTTAAGATAACATCTACATATTGGCTTTGTACAGTGCAGTTTCTTTGAACAAGTATTGCATTTTGTTCTATTGTAAGAAGTAACAAAATACATAAAAATGCACATATCAATGGCTTTTTGTGTTACTTTTGCTCTTGTATTACCTGATTGCTGAACTTCAGTATTGTGAAGCCCCATTGCATTGACTGTAGCACCTGTTCTTTGTGCTTTCTGACTCCGTTCTGTGATCTGAAAGAAACTTGCTTTCTTTTGCTGTTCAACATGTTGTGTGTGAGATTTTCTCGAGCTGAAAAGTTTTTTTGAAAGTTTATGCCAGCAGTTTAATAGTGTCAGAGCCAGTCGTGATTGATGATGTCTTCTTTTAACATGTGACAGAATGTTCACATCTAGGGCAGAGGAGCAGTCTGAGCGCGTTACAACATTAAAAACAAGAGACTTAACTCAGCACATGCACAAACAAATGTATGCACGGCTCATTTTTTTTAAAATGAGAAAGGAATGGGCCAGCCCTTTTCTGTCTTCAGCTGTTTATGTCTCACAGATTGGCAACATGAGTTTACATGAACTCAGACAAAAGAAGCAGAGACAAGGAAAAACAAACTATTGTCAAACCAGATATTCACGTTCCACCAAAACCAAAACTCCCACTCTGACTCCGGCGGGACTGTGGAGTCTGATCTCAGCGGTACAGTAACTGTAATGGAATACGGGAGTGTCTTAATGTGTTTGGGTAAACTGCTGTCATTATATTCTTGAGTGTATTTTCCCTTTTGAGTGACAGTGAAATGTGTCTTTTCTTCACTGTATATCAACCAGCTCTAACCACAGTATTAGATTTACAGCGTCACTTCCTGAATCTTTTATAGTTTATTCTTAGTAATGTTTTTATGATAGGTACACTGTAAAAAGTTGCATATAAAACAAAGATTATTGGAGTTTGTTTTACAAGAACTACTTTCAAATTTCACTTTTAATTTCGGTGTGTACTTATGGAAGCCGGTTTCCGCCACAGAATAAAAAAAAAAAAGGTAATTGTGGCTTTTTGTCTTACAATTTGAAAAATGTTTTCGCAATTCTGAGATTGTTTCTACAACTCGTACTGTTTTCTCACAATTTAGAGAAACTCAGAATTCAGAGAAAAAAGTCAGATTTGTGAGATGTAAACTTAGAATTTAGATTAAAACAACTCAGAATTGCGAAATATAAGCTCATAATTCTGACTTTCTCGCAATTCTGAATTTGCGTCCCGCAATTCTGGGTTTATATCTCAAAATTCTGACTTTTTTTTTCTGACTCTGAATTTTGAGTTTACATCTTGCAATCCGGTTTTGTTTCTGCCACGAAATAAAAAATAAAAAAGATAATTGCAACTTTTTATCTCACAATTCTGACTTTTTCTCACAATTACAAGTTTATAGCTTGCAATTTTGACTTTTTTCTTAGATCACAAGTGTAGATCTCTCAATTCTGAGTTTATATCTCACAATTTTGATAAAAGAAAAAAGTTGCAATTACCTTAAGTTGCAATTAATTATTATTTTATTTTTTTTTATTCTGTGGCACAAAACAAACTTCCATTGTTACTTGCCATTTCTTTGTAATTATTTGTGAAATTTACTAGCAATTTCTGTTCTTCAATTATTTTTTTTTTCGGTGTAAAACTCCCCTTTGTTTTTGCATGTGTGCTCAGTAGGTTTGACTCATTACTGACTCATTACTATATGAACATATAAGATGTTTTCATGAAGACATGCATGGTTAGACCACCCCACTGTCTGTCTATATCAGTGGTTTTCAAACTTCTTCCTGGGGACCCACAGCTCTGCACATTTTGCATGTCTCCCTAATTTACACACCTGATTCAGATCATCAGCTCATTAGGAAAGAGCTCCATGAACTCAAATGAGTGTGTCAGATAAGGGAGACATGCAAAATGTGCAGAGCAGTGGGTCCCGAGGAACAGGATTGAAAATCACTGGTCTATATGTCTAGATCCCAATTTTTACTTCAGTCTTCAGCTCATCTGGCTGCTTTCTGGCTTGGAATCATAAATCCAGGAGTTTATCCATGACTCTTTCAGGAATTTTCGGGGGCAATAGAATGTAAGTGGCAGGGAGGGGCTGAACAGGTGGTTTATGGGGGATCAGAGAAGGTGGGGGGACTTTGTTCTGTACTCTGTAATTATGAAGGAAACCATCAGATCACTGCTTCCCCTGTATATTTTTGCAGGTGTGCAGGGATGTATCCCTTTGACTGTGTGTGTATATAAGAATTTATATGTCAGCCTGTGTGTCTGTGAAAGGGAGAGAGTGTCTACATCTGCTTATAAAAGTTCCTGTGCGTGTCAGGGCTTTTATTAATGTGTCTGTGTTAGTGTGTGTGTTTATACTCACAAGCGCGAATGCTCCCTGTGCCAGTGCTACTGTAATGAGCGCCATCTATTACCTTCTATTGCTCTGATTAAATAAACTGTGTTCATCTGAAATGGCTAGTTTAGCTCAGCGGCCATGTCATTTGTTTTTATAAATCTGATTTCTTGTCTGATTACGCGATGTAATAAACCACAACTACAATCTAGCAATGATCATGTTAATGCTCTGATCCTTAACCAATTATTTAACCTCATTTCCCACAGAGGAATACTGCAAGCCACAGAGGAGTACTGCAATAAATAAGCTCACTGGTCGTGTTCGTTTTCTCTCCGTTCAGACGTTAACATTTATCATTAAAGTATATATTATATGAATATACAGAATAAAATATAAAACTTTTTAGTTTTGTAAAAAAGCTTTTTTAATTGTTTTTATTTTTTTTATTATTGTTAACATTTAATATATATAAATTGAAAATATTAATATATATATATATATATATATATATATATTAACAATATTTAAAAATATGTGTGTGTGGATATATACACATTTATTTAGAATTTCAGTTCTTAAAAACAATAATATATGCGCGTGTGTGTGTGTGTATAGATAGTTTTTCTCACTTACAGTATTGATTGTTTTAGCTTAGAAATGAAAATTTTTAATGACAGTGTTAAATGATATCCACTGTAATATGAGGTAAGAGCACACATTTATGGTTCGTTGTGAATTGACAGGGTGCTTGAGCTTTACAGCTGGGGCTGTGAGAGTATATAATACACTCTTTTAAATTATGACTTGAGGGGCAAGCTATACCCAAGTGCTGTGATAGATATTACGGCATTGTCAGTGTTGTACAGTGATTGGGTATGAAGAATGTTTGTTGGGTGCCAGGAAAGGGTTCAGTGTCAGACTGGTTTTAATTGATGGGATATGTGACTCCGAAGCAGAAGATCATCTATCACTCTTAATGTTGTGCTACCATTTGCCCTGTCAGAAGGTAGAGGAATTCGAACATGTCAGTTTTATCTTCCACAATAAAAAGGTTTATGAAGGGCTTTCTCGGAAACGACTGCCTGATCACAATGATACGCTTTGTTTAATTTTGCAGCGGACCAATTCGGCGAGGCTATATTTTATTATTGTTTATTAATGCCACTTGACAGCACTGTAACCACTGTCCCCTGCTGTGATGCTGGGATAGGGGATGTAGGGGAAAAAATGTAACAAATGAATCATTAAAAAGTTATCTTTCTGCAGTAATGTGTGTTTGTATGTGCGTGTTAATGACGTCTGGCCTTTGAACCTTCAGCACTCAGTTCTGACCTTCCTTATGACCATGTGACCTCCACAGCGCCTGGAGGTTCCTCAGCTGTAGACTTTCCACACAATGCGTCTCGTCTCCAAACATCTTTCTTCAATTGATTCCACGCAGATTTCATTCAAGGTTACAGCACAGTGCTGTCTTATTGCAATGTCTCCTGTGCATAACAAGTAGACATCCAGTTTTATCCATCGAAGTTTGCTGTAAACATCCCTTGGACACATATGCTTATGTTTTATGCAGGATGTGACAATTATTTTTCAGCAGAAAATATGCAAACTACAAGCAGATCTCTTCTTTTTATGGTCAGATGTGGTTAGTGTTTTTTGGTTTATTTTTTGCATGTTCAAACTATAATGTGCCGTGATGCGTTTTGTGAAACATTTAAAGCTTTTACTGTGCATTCAATTTAGGAATCTAGGAATCAACAAACAGACACTTTAAAAAACAAAGGTTGTTTATCGGCAATGATGGTTGTTTAGCTTATTAAAATGGTCTTCATGTTAAGAAAAAAAAATGCTGAAAGGTTCTCTGAGGAACTCAAAATGGTTCTTTGATTGCATCACTGCAAAAACCTCCAGTTGTTTTTTCTGATTTAATTTTTTGCATCTTTTGGGCCAGATTTAATAACAGCTTGCGCCAGCACAACTTTTGGTGTTAAAATAGTACTGTCAGGATTTACTAAAGACGCGCAGTGAAGAATTAGCGCTGAAAAGGCGTGGACACAGTTATTTTTGCACCTGACCTTATTGAATATGCATTTTTAGGAGTTTTCCTTTCAGACGCAATATTTATGGGAGGAGAGTATTAAAATGAGTAACGCAACGCGATTTACTAACGTTTGTGCTCGTCAAATTACTGGTATTCGCGCCATTATTTAATGCCCAAAAAAGCATGTCTTAAAGCTTGTGGTAATGCGCTGTTCTTGGTAGATTGCGTTTGTCATTATGGAAATGATCTGGCTGCGTTTGTGTTCGTTAATATGCGCATTGTTAGTAAATCACACGCAGAATTTTCCCCTCCCATCGGCGCTTTTATGGAATTGCGCTCCAACGCTAATTTGCCCTGTTTAGTAACTCTGGCCCATAAACTGTTATAGTGTGCCTCAGAAATGCTAGGTGTTTTTAGAACTTTTACACTGCATTCAGTTTAGCAAATTCTCTGGGAATCGAACCCATGACCTTGGTGTTGCTGGCACTATGCACTACCACACTCTTAAAAATAAAGTTATTGGCCTCGGTGGTTCCATGCAGAACCTTCAACCTTTTTATGCCACAAAATGTTCTTAGATTATTAAAATGTTCTTTACACTAAGAAAAAATTGTTCTTTTAAGAACCGTTCAATGGAAGTTTCTTCGGGGAATCATTAATGGTTCTTTTATGGCATTTCTGTGAAATCCTCCCTTTTAGAAACTTTATTTTGAACTATTGCTTGGGTTTCATAACAATTGGTCTGATTATATGAAAGTGTCTTTCTCTCCTTTTCCTTCGTGTTTTTACTTGCTTTTTAGGAATGGAACCGTTTATATTTGCTCTTTAAGTGAGCTTGATGCCTCTCGTAGAAGTTTCCAGAGCCTTGGTCCGCAAGACGTTTGATCTGAATCCATATGCCCCACTCTTGTGGCCTCCGCTATACGGTGCCTCTGCCTGTCTGGGGGCGTTTAAGAGTATACGGTCGGATGTGTCAATCCGTCTTAGCGCTGATCGACAGCAGGAAGGCTAATGTGGAAAGTTAAAGTATCTTTTAAAGTAGAGCGGCGTGAGCTTAGAACGAAGGAGTGGAAATATTCAGAGTGTAGACAGGAAATGAACCCAAACCGCTGTACCATCCCAAATCCGTTACAGCTTTGGAGGAAGAATGGATTGCGGGTTTAGCCAGGCAGAGGGAGGAAAAAAAATAACTCACCATCAGCTCTGGCGGTTAATGCATCCTGTGATGCCTTGTTTTTTTTTTTTTTTTAATACTTTTTCATGGCATACCAGTTAGGAGTGATTTTGTGATGGCTCAAAAGTTACACAACAGGTCAAACGTTTGGAATAATATGCTAATTTGATGCTCAAGAAACATTTCTTATTAATACCAATGTTGAATACAGTTGTGCTGCTTAATATTTTTTTGAAGCAGCAAATCAGCATGTTGGAACGATTTCTGAAGGATCATGTAACACTGAAGACTGAAGTAATGATGCTGAAAATTCAGCTTTGCCATCACAGGAATAAATTACATTTTAACATATATTGAAATAGAAAATAGGTATTTTAAATTGTAATAATATTTCACAACATTACTGTTTTTACTGTGTTTTTGATGACAAAACTACAGCTTTAGTGACTTCTTTCAAAAAAAATCATATTATTCCAAACTTTTGACCATTAGTATAGGTCTCAAATTATTGTTTTCCAAGCAAGAACGCGATACCTTCGGCTGCAGGGACACTTGATCCACAAGAGGCAATTCTCTCCCGAGTTGAAATGGATACTTTTTCTTCTTCTAAACACAACCTGCTTACCCTTTTCACAGTGGCAAACTGCAGTACTTCAGAGGAGAGCAGACGTCACCAGCCCGGCTCGGCCCAGCCCCGAGGAGCCATGAATCACATAGAGCTGATTCTGTCAGAGATACACAGCGCATCACCCAACCATGCCAGGAGCATTTTCTCTCTCTCTCTCTGTCTCGCTCAATCTTTCTTTCTTTCTTTGTGGCTAATAGGCCTCAGCATGCTCTGCTAATGATGTGTTTGTTCTGTGAGGAGCAATGTAGAAACGGTGGTGAAATCAGGCTTTTGGAAAGTCCCAGCCTGTTCTTATAATCCCTGCAAACGTCGGGTCTGCGGTGGGTGCCCGCCGTTACCCCCCTCTCGGCCCAGAGCGGGCTAGAGGAGTTTGAATGAGCGTGTGTGTAAAGGTCAGCCAGAGAATAGCAGTAATGAGAGAACATGCGTGTATGTACTTATACATGTGTGTGTGTGTGTGTATGTGTGTGCCCCAGTGGCCTGTGCCAGAGAGAGAGAGGGCGAGGGCCCTAGAATGAGCTCACTTTCTGCACAACCCGCCTGCCATAAAAGCAGAACATACTCTGTAAAACTCTTTGCCGATGTGACTCATGAAAATACGCAGGCGCCAAGTGTTTTATTAATTCATTATTGTGTTTGGGAAAATTCTAGGAACACACAGATCCCTTTTCAATCAGTTCCCCTCTTTTCAAATGGCTGCATGAGATTTAGATTTTCCCCGGCTCCCTTTTTTTCCTCCTCCTTTTCCACTATTTTTCTGCTTTCTTTTTCTCTCCCTGTAAAAGCTTTTTTGGGCGTGATTTTGATGTTTTTCTCCGCTGTCTCGCTCTCTCCCGCAGTTCGTCTTGTTTCTTTTCTTCGGCTTTTTATTTTATTCCCAACGTTCTCCTTATTTTGTTTCTTGATGTTCTTACTACTGGTAAGAGTCTTAAGTTCAGAAGACTTAAGAGTTAATGCAAGCCCTAAAATATTATAGTGAGAGCCAGAGTGAAATTATATTTCCAGCAGACCATTTTTATTGTATGCTGTATTTAGTCCAGTAATTTTTAGGCTGTATTTAGTCCAGTTTCTAATTTTTCATCCTATGATCAGTAATCTAATCTATCAATTTTATTAATGGCAATTAAAAGTAAATAAATAAGTCAATAAAATATATATTTAAACAAAAATTAAACAAACAAATAAATACATTTGAAAAATACATTAGAAACATTTTAAAAATTAATTAAAAAAATACAATAAATGTGTTAGTCAATATATTGAAATGTATATTCATTCATTTAAATGATAATCTTATCTTAATTTGAGAAAATATACAGTACTTGTTATCCATAAATAAGACAATACATTAAAAAATATGTATATTAAAAAATACATTGTAAAAATTAAAGAAAAACATTAAAAAATGCATTTAAAATAAGTAAATACATTTTAAAATAAATATAAAAACATTTAAAAATGACTTAAACCATCTATGTAGTCAATCAGAAACAAAGGTACTTTGAAACATTTGTGACAGCCCTTTTTTGAAAGAGAAATGGGAAGGGTGTTCAAATTTGATTTTATGTAAGGTGTGATGTTCTTGCACTGTTGTATACGTGTAATTTGGATTTAGCGTTTTGTTTTGTTTTGTTCTCTCTCTTTTCAAAAAGCAATAAAGAGAATGCATAAATTGACTTAAAAATAAAAATAAAATTACCTTAATCTGAGAATTAATCTGAGAAAATCTACAATATTTTTAAGATTTATCTAATCTTATTTTATCTGATCTGATATCTTAATTGACTCTTTTTTGATATCTGATTATATTTCATGCCTTGCATATGACAGTAGAAACTAAGCATTTCAATTGAAATAGAAGTCTGGTAACATTCCCGGTGGATATATAACAAATATTTCCCAACCTTGACTGATATGTGTGGAAAACATAATTATGCTATCATTTTAGTTCACAGTAACGCTTTCAGTTCAGCAAATAGCACATTTGGCCTGAGAGCGAGCAGCTCCACTCTGCTTCAGTTGCGAAGAATTTATCCTATGTTGCCTCAGTCTCCAGGGTAAACACGTTGACTTCAGCAATGTGTGGTTTTGAATGGTGAGCTCTAAATGATATCTGTTACATATGGAACAGTTCTGAGGGGTCACGGACGGAGCTGCAGCGGGAGCGGGAGGGGGTTTGGGGAAGGGGGGGCGATATGGGCAGGGATGGGTTTGAGGGCACACAGTCGCAGATGAAAACCAGACCTGGAGAAAAAGAAAGAGGGGAGGAGGAGGGGGAGAGATGGCAAGGCCTTGTTGTGGCTGGCAATGGGCGTGTGCCTATCTGCAGAGCTCCTTCCTTAGACGTGGCCACCCTAGCTTGGATGCACATGTGGAAGAGTTTACTGTAATGGAACTCTAAATTAGTGGTGGTTTGAAGCTGCCTGCAGCAGTAGGCTGTAATTAACTGGCTCTGCTGAAAGAAACAGAACCAGAGAGGCTGGAGGGAGTGTGTGTGTGTTAGTTTGTGTTTGTGTGTGTGTGTCGGGCAGATGTGTATACTGGAGCCATGAAAGAAAATGGCACATTGAGGGAGAAAATATTTGTTTTAGCATGTATTAATGAATGTTTTTGCAATACATTCTTACAGAAGAGTCTGTTCTACTTTGTTTCTTCAGGCACTATTATTTACCAGGGTGGAAACTTTTTAATCATGCTTGCATCACTTACTTTTCTCCTTTTTTAAATTAATTTTCTGTAAATAAAATTAAAAATCCAATATAATTATTTTTTTAAATTGATCTAAACAATATATAAAATAAGCATAAATAATTGAATTATTTATTGTGTGAAAATGATTTATCAGTTAAAAAATTAATTTGTAGCATCATTTGCACAATTTGTAAATTGTTTTTCTTTTTTAAATTAGTGCACTTGGTTGCAGTGCCAGTGAAGATGAAATATGCGACGTGATATGTGAAGGAAACAAAGTGCGATCAATAAATTATAGTTTTTAATATTATGTATATATAAATTAAAAACAAAAACATTACTGTCCTTTGGTTGTGGTGTCATTTGCATCATTTCTGCATTAGTGCATGACAGTGAAGGGCTTGAGATGAAATATGAGACGTGATGTGTGAAGAAAACAGTAAAATCAATTAAGAAATATTGCAGATTTTATCGTTTATGACTTCAAGTCAAATTGTCAAATTATACAAGTGTGAAAATCTAATTTAATTGTGTGTATTTAGGATAAATAAAATAGTAACTTAAAATTTTGTCTTAGTAAGACAACAAACTGACTCTATTTATTTTATTTCAATATGTTTAAAATATTACTTCCATCACAGAATGCTATTAAACATAATCTGTAACTTGAGATGTAATGGAAGTGATATGAAAAAATGTACAAAAAAATACACAAAAAAAACCTTTTACTTAGTCATGTGATGCCTGCATATCCACTGTTGGACACTGTTAGTAGACAAATTAAACTAATAATAGTTTGAAAATGTATTTTAAGAGCGCAAAAGCGCCCAAGAAAAACCCTTGAGGTATGTGTGTGTAGCACTTGGAAAGAGGTTTCTTAGGGTTTCATTGTGTGGATTACAGTAGAGCTGTGTGCATCTGTTATGGAAAGGGAGCTCAGTATTTCTCTCAAAGACTATGTGTTCAGGTGCAAGTGTTTTTATGCGACAGTGAGAAAGAGAATGTGTGTTTTGGAAAGCCCAGGCTTCTTTCCTGGCCAGAGTGCTGCCCCCGTAGTGCCCCCCAGTGCCCGGACTCTGTCACTGAATCCGTCTCCTTTTCTTTTTCTTTCTTTCTTTCTTTCTTTCTTTCTTTCTCTCTGCTCGGTCTATGTTTATGCCGAATTCATGAGCATGATTTTTCCCTTGCTTTTTGCCCTGATTCACAAACCACAGCACTTCCAAAAAGCGCTGAATTCTTTGGCTCAGCTCATTTTTCAAAAACCACATTTAAACAACAAGCCGCCAGCACCACCCACTCATAAAAATCACTCAAGGGAGAAAGAACAAAAACTGGAAAGGGACAACCCAGCATTCACTACTGCAGCAATGAAGATAGGTTTTGTCTTATTGAAAAGTGTGCGTAAGAGAAACATGGAGCGAGATGCCAAAAAATCTGTCTTGTTTTCTAGTGCAAATATCTAAACATCCTTAAAACAAGATAAATGTTTCTAAGAAGCAAAACTGCTTAATATATGAAGACGTTTTAAGCATAAGTCAGAATTGAGTGAGGTTTCTGGTTTCAACTCCTTTGTGTTTGTGAGGGAAATCGAATGGAAGCGCGATCGAAAGGATGCAGAGCAATTTGGACAAACAAGCTGTCACCTCTTCCTTTCACTCCTTCTCTTTCAGTTCCTCATCTTCTCCAGTGGAGCCCACGTTGGGGCCTCGGGTCTGTGAGAGGCCGACTGTAGTCGTGCAGGGCTGAGAGACTGGCAGTACAAACAGAGAAGCTCTTTCTTGTGGAGTTTGGGTGATTTAAATCATATGGAATAGCCTGGAAACACCACAAACGTCTGGACACCTTTCAAAACGGAGCAGACAAGAGCGCTCTCTTTCTCCCTCCCTCTGTTTCTCTCCTCCTGCCTCAACCTAACTTTTCCTAACCGCATTATTATTTTCCTCCCTCCCCTTCGTTTCTTTTTTTGCTCTCTTTCTTTTCCTCCCTCCGTTTTTACATATCACCCCATCGTTTTCCCTCAGACTCCACCTTCCTCTCAAACACACAAGCACTCTTATGCACTGGCTGCTGGGTTGTTGTGAGACTGATGTGAGAAACTCGCAGATTGCTGTTTGTGTGCCGTTAGGGCTTCTTAAAAGATTAGCTCATCCGGAAATTAGCATTCTGTTATCCTTTATTCATGCTCATGTCGTTCCACACCTTCCTTTTTATTTTGAACAATGTACTAGTCACATTTTCCATGCAATTTGAATGAATGGAACTGGAGCAAAAGTATGATTTGTGCACTATATTTCAAATCTTCCGAAGCTGTATGATAGCTTTGTGTGAGGAGCAGACAGATCATTTATTCTCAAAACACCTTGACATCTGCTTCGTGTCCATTAATGATGGAACTAAGTGAACAAATCATTCTTCCGAGTTGTTCTGTTCAATGAATCGGCTGACCTGATTCACAAAACCAGTCTGAATGATTCATTCTTGAATTGGTCCGGTCCATTTAACCCACTGAGTCAGTGGTCCAGTCGCGAGTTTTTTTTCATATTCACTTGAGTGGAAGATTATGAGTGAATAACGAAGAATGCAAGTCATTCGGCTTTTGGAATTGCTTGAGAGTGAGTAAATGTGCGGTTTGCACAGGAGCTTGGACTCGCTGAACTCTTTTACTACTGTTTATAATTCTTTGTACAAATGCTTAACTTATCATGTGTGTTTCCTCCTGAAGGTACATCCTGTCGTACGAGTGAAAGCCGAGCCGTGACGCAGACCTGAGAAGTTTGCCAACATTGGCACACAGGCCGTTGAAGCGCACGACAGGCCCGACCAGCCTTTGGCAATCAACCGTCGCCATGGCAACCAATAGGGAACGGCAGGTGGGTCACATGACTGGCTTCCCACCTGCTGTCTACCCCTTTGCCTTCAATTCCATGCGGAGCCACTCCCCCTTCGACCTGCTGACCAATAGTAGCCTGTTTGGAAGGTTTGGGGCGGACCTTCCCAAAGAGATGGCAGCGTTGTGTGAGTATTGAATTTGTTCTGCATTCATTTATTAGCAGAAGTAGCATTCGATTCTTACAAAAGATCTTGTTTTGGGGTGTTTTTTAAGGCACTATGAGGGGTTGGGTTTTTTAAACCTTTTTATGTCTTGAATTCTTTTTTGTTTCATGAAGATCTTGGAAGGGTGCATTAAATTTAGCTACTTTTCAAATGCAGTTTTTTTGCATTTTACCTTCACTTTTAAAATCTATCATAATGAAGTGAATTTTTACATAGTATAGAATTTTTTTTTAAAATAATATATGTAAAACAGAATGCAATTTGCATTGATAAACATTTAAAATAGTGTGCTATATTACTTATAATCAGATTTATGGCTAATATTGCATCCAGTTCAATCAGACTATAATTGTGGGATATGTGGAGTATGCATTGTTGGAAAAATTTGTACATTTTGGTAAAAGTAGTAGGCATGCAATGCATGCAATGCATAAAGTATACGTAGTATGAGTAGTATGGTATTTTAGAATCTTGTTTTGCTGTGAATGAGAAGGAGGAGAACGAAAACTCTTTTACTGTAATATTCTTGAGTCTTTCAAGTGTTTGCTAGCTAGCTAGTCTTGTTCCCTGGAAGAAGGGCATTTCTTACAGGTGTTTTACCTCAGAGAGAGAGAGAAAAAGTCCAGCATTTAGCTCTAGTGTCACAGGGGGCGCTGTTTTACATTCGACAGCAGAAGGAAAGTGTATGTGAGATAGGATAGAGAAACAGCAGATGGCTGAGAGAGAGGAAAAGAGCCATTTAACAGATATTTTATTCTGCAAAAATACTTTTTGTAGGTTTAATATATCAAGTTTTTATATTTTATAGCATTCCAGAAAAATAGCGGGTTTCTCGAATCAGCTGTCACAGTTTTTCATCAAGAGATATACTGGTTTTTTTTTAGGTTTTTTTTAGCTGAGGTGTAGTACATTCACTGGCTGTTTAGATTCAGAATGTGTTGCAAGAATGCGAGCCGTCTGTGGACTTTTCTTGTTTAGACAGTAGCTTAGGGGAAAACTCAAGCCACAGACATCTGAAATCTCATCTCAAGTCCTGAGGGGAGAATCTGTGATGGTTTGGATGGCAACAACAAAGCAGAAGACTATGCGTTCCCCCTCCACAAAACACACACACACACGCGCACAGAAATACACTACTCGCTGTCTCCTGCTGTGCCTCTTTTACTCCTCTGCAAGTCTGAACAACACTCCAGCCTTTTAGATGTCAGTCAGTACCCACCCCCCTACAGCTGCCCACCTAATCCAATAGGTATTTACAGAAAGAGGCAGAAAGAGAGAGTGAGGGAGGGCTGATGGAAGCACCTGGGGATGACGTCCTGGTGCGGTGGAATCCAAGAACACACCCTGCTGTGAAAACACACTGACGGATACACAATAAACAAGTCTCCTCTGTCTCCTGGTCATGAAAATGAGAAACATATTTTGTCTTCCATATGCAGATGGCCTGAATACGAAACTGCCTTTGTGGAAAACACGTTGTAAAAAGTCACATGAATGTTTGAAAATCTTGGAAATGATCAGTGGAGCTAATTAGCATTGTCAGCTGTGGCTTTAGCTTCAACATCATATTGAAGTCAGCGTGAAACTAGAATTCATCTTATTTACATTTTTGTTTTGCTTCCAGTTTTTTTCCTCGTCATTTTTAGTTAAAATTAGAAAACATGCTTTTCCTCTGAAACGTTTTTCCTTTCCGCACGACCTTTTGGATAATGTTAACAACTTGCCAAATAGCTGTTTAGGCATTGTTTTAGAAAATTCACATTCAGTCTGGCTCTATTATGATTTACAATACTGTGCCAAGGTTTGGGGTTAGTAGGATTTCTTTTTTCCAAATATTTTGAAAAATTTATTCAACAAGGATGTATAAAATTAATCAAAAATGACATTAAAGACATTTATAATGTAACAAACATTTCCATCTTAAACTAATGCTATTCTTTTTGCTATTCATCAAATAATATTGAAAAAATGTAGCATGGTTTTCACAAAAATATTAAGCAGCACAAATGTTTTCAACATTGATAATAATCAGAATTGTTTCTTGAGCAGCAAATCAGCATATTAGAATGATTTTTGAAGAGATCATGTGACACTGAAGACTGGAGTAATTATGTGAAAATCTTGCTTTGCATCACAGGAATAAATTACATTTGAAAATAAATTCAAATAGAAAATGGTTATTCTAAATGGTAAAAATATTTCACAATATTACTGTTTTTACTGTATTTGTGATCAAATGAATGCAGCATAAGACTCCAATTTTTTGAAAGGCATTGTATAACAGCCACTTTTCATGGTCTAATCAAGTCCCACCCCTTTTATATAAAAAAAAATCAAATCAGTAAAATGAATTGCAAATGGTAATTCATGTTGACTTTTAAAAGTCAAATTTAGCTCTTTTTTTTTAAAACTGGAAACAATTTCTGTCTTGCTCTGGCTGTTTGCATATCCAAAAGCACATCGGTCCCTAAGCAATGCCAGGAATTGGGTGAGAGTCGAGACCACAGAGGCCCTAATTTGCTTTTGGGGACGCCGTTTGACATTCTTTTTAGACAGGCATGTCACAAGTTGTTTTACTGAGCCATTCTCATCCCTGGCTCTGAGACGAGGGGAAACAAAGGCAGACGAGCAACTAGCCCGGTGCTGTTTTTGCTTTTTTTGCGGGAGTTGGTTTAACAGGCCTCTTCATTGTTGTCAGAGCTGTCTGTTGGCTAGACTGCAAAAATTCCCAGCTCATAAAGGCCCAACATATCGAAGGCCCTGTCTTTAAGTGTGTCTGCGTTGTTAGTCCTGCATTCTTCCATTGACTGGTGTGTAGAATTTCCCAGAGAAGACAGTCATGCTTTGGCCTACTTCGGATAGGTGTGTTCAAGGAGATATGCTGACAGGTTCAGTCACCTTCCAGAGATGTGCAGTTGGCACAGAGCTCTTAGAAATACTGACTTCACACACTTGACAGCTGACAGAAAAAGCCACTTTTTCACACTTTTTAAAATTCTATTGCATTGTTTGCAGTAACACAGTGAAAAAGTGAGTGATGTATACATTTATGCAATTGACAGATGCTTTTATACAAAGTGACTTGCATTGCATCCAAGTTATAGGTTTTATCAAACTCACGCATTCCCTGGGAATTGAACTCATGACCTTAGTGATGTTTTTGCCATGCTCTACTGTTTGAGCTACAGAAATGTAGACAAGATCAGAGACCTTCCCCTTCAAATGGTAAACTGTCTCATATTCTTATACGTATTCTTATAGTCGATGAAAACAGGGATACATTTCTTTACCCCAGCAGTTCTCAACTGTTCAAATAAGGCTGTGGACTGCAGGGGAAAACAATGCTAAAGGGAAATAATTAAAATGTGGCAGCATTATTATTTGTATTTTTTTTTGTTTTGCATTGCATCAGTGTTATTTTAGTATCATTGAGATATTATTATAGTTTTTATTAATATTTGAAATTATTTTAAATTTGTATCTTTTTTGGTTAGGGTTAGTTTTGTGTGTGTGTGTGTGTGTGTGTGTGTGTGTGTGTGTTTGTCATTTTTGCAAACGGTAATTCATGTTGACTTTTAAAAAGGAAATTTAACAAATTTTCTAAACTGGAAACAATTTCTGCTTCACTCTGGCTATTTGTTTATCCAAAAACAATGCTAAATGCAAAGTATATATGTGTATATATATATATATATATATATATATATATAATGTATGTATGTGTGTGGGTGTGTGTGTGTGTATGTATATATATATATATATATATATATATATACACCCTGGACCACAAAACCAGTCTTAAGTCGCTGGGGTATATTTGTAGCAACAGCCAAAAATACTTTGTAAGGGGTCAAAATTATCAATTTTTCTTTTTATGCCAAAAATCATTAGGATATTAAGCAAAGATCATGTTCCATGAAGATATTTTGTAAATTTCTTACCGTAAATATATCAAAACTTCATTTTTGATTAGTAATATGCATTGCTAAGAACTTCATGTGGACAACTTTAAAGGCAATTTTCTCAATATTTAGATTTTTTTGCACCCTCAGATTCCAGATTTTTCCAAATATTGTCCGATCCTAACAAACCATACATCAATGGAAAGCTTATTTATTCAGCTTTCAGATGATGTATAAATCTCAGTTTCGAAAAATTGACACTTCAGACTGATTTTGTGGTCCAGGGTCACATATATGTGTGTGTGTGTGTGTGTGTGTGTGTGTGTGTGTATATATGTGTATATATACAGTATCTCACAAAAGTGAGTACACCCCTCACATTTCAGCAACAATTTTAGTATAATTCTCCCAAGTGACACAAATGGCTGGATATATTTTTAGAGTAGCTCGATGTGCATTTGCATAGACATATTTTCATTGTCCTCTAAAAATAACTCAACATACAGCGATTACTGTCCAAATAACTGGCAACAAAAATGAGTACACCCTATGCGAACATATCAAAACTGTGTCCAAAATGTCAATATTTTGTAGGGGCACCATTGTTATCTAGCACTGCCTTAATCCTCCTGGGCATGGAGTTCACCAGAGCTGCACAGATTGTTGCTAATGACATCATGGAGCTGCTGGATGTTAGACACATGTTGCTTCTCTATCTTCTGCTTGAGGATGCCCCACAGGTGCTCAACAGGGTTCAGGTCTGGAGACATACTTGGCCACTCCGTCACCTTCACCTTCACCTTCAGCTTCATCAGCAAGGCAGTTGTCATCTTGGAGGGTTTGGGTCATATCATATTGGAAAACTGCTGTTCGGCCCAGTTTCTGAAGGGAGGGCATCATGTTCTGCTTCAGAATGTCACAGTACATGGAATCCATGTTTACCTCAATGAACTGCAGCTCCCTCAGTACCAGCAGCGCCTGTGCAGCCCTGTGACCATGATGCTGCCACCACCATGCTTGACTGTAGGCAAGGTACAATTTTCTTGGTACTCCTTTCAATTAGGCGCCACCACACATGCTGGACACCATCTGAGCCAAACAAGTTCATCTTAGTCTCATCAGACCACAGGACATGGTTCCAGTAATTCAGTTTTGGACAGGTTATATTCATTAAACTGTTTGCATTTTTGTGAGCCAGCTTCAGAAGAGGCTTCCTTCTACCCATGTATGCAACTGACTTCCTGTTGCAGTGTGCAGCATATGGCCTGGAGCACTGACAAAGCTGACCTTCCACTTCTGCAACCTTCAAAAAGCACTGCTGGTAGCACTCATGTGTCTGTTTTTTGAAGCCATCTTCTGCACCTGATGCACAGCACGAGGACCTAACTTCTTTGATCGATGCTTGCGAGGCCTGTTCTGAGTGGAACCAGTCTTGGAAAACCTCTGTATGACACTGGCCACTGCACTGTAACTCAGTTTAAGGGTGTTACCAAACTTCTTATAGCCTAGGCCATCTGTGTGGAGAGCACCATTTCTGATTCTCAAATCCTCAGAGAGTTCTTTGCCATGAGGTGCCATGTTGAACATCCAGTGGTCATTATGAGAGAATTGTACTCAAAGCACCAAATTTTAACTGCTCTAATACAAGATTCACAAATTTGTGTGGTCTGTCACAGACAAAACATTAACATGATGAATAGGACATGTGGCTTTGCATGAGCAACACTGCATAGCTATTATCACGTAGGGTGTACTCACTTTTGTTGCCAGCTTTTTTGACAATAATGGCTGTATGTTGAGTTATTTTCAGAGGACAGTAAACCTTTACTGCTATACAAGTTGCACATTGACTACTCTAAATTATATCCAAGTTTCATTTCTATAGTATTGTCCCTTGAGAAGATAGACTAAAATAGTTGCCGAAATGTGAAGAGTGTACTCACTTTTGTGAGATACTCTGTATATATATATATATATATATATATATATATATATATATATATATGTGTGTGTGTGTGTGTATGTATGTATGTATGTATGTGTATATATATATATATATATATATATATATGTATATGTGTGTGTATGTATTTTTTTTAAAACTTTTTTATGGTTTTAGCTTTAGTTGTTCTTTTAGTTTTAGTTAACTATAATAATCCTGCATTGCATTTTTTTCCTTTTAGTCTTTGTCATGTTAATAATTGAACGTATTGCTGGGTCTGTGCAGTTGGTCAGGGTCAGGTATCCGGTTGGTGTCAGGTGAAACCAGCCTAATTACAAAGGGCTTCCTTAAGATTGATTAATTGACTAGTCATTCAAAAACAAACTGACTTGTTGGTTTTGAAAATAGTTGGTGTTTTTTTCATCCCTACACCACTAAGCATTCCTGGTCCGGCATGGAAATTCATGTTATCTCTTGCAGTTTTTTTTAGCATGCTGTTTTTTAGCATATAACACAGAGGTTTCTCTGTCCTGCTCAAAGCTTTTGGGGGTAAAACGCCCATCTGTGGAGCTCCTCTGTTGCTTTGACACTATGTAAAGCAGCTGTGCACGTGGGGCCACCACGTGGGAGTCTTACGTGCCGGCGTGCAGAAGCCGTTATCAGTTGATCCCTGTCATTATCGGAGCGCTTCAAACAAACAGTTGGAAGCCCATTACCAGCACTTACCGTGTGATAGCATCTCAACTGAGCCCTCAAACGCTCCTGAAACCTTTTCCCAATCAGGGGAGGAGGCCTCGCTCCAAGCCGCCAAGAGGGATGTTTTGAAAGGCTGCTTGGTCATTTCCTTTAACCAGACGGAGACCGTGTGGCTCTAATCTAATAGTCCTGCTAGGGCCGTGCACGGTCCAGCTGTCTCTCTCGCGCTCTGGCTGCACATATCAATGATATTAGTTCCCTTTTGGCTTGCGAGCTTGAGCTTTTATTGTTGTGACTGGGGCCAAGCTGTTGTGTGAAGGCATTTGTATTGTATAAAACAGAACAGCATGCTTGTTCCAGCTTGTCATCGAGAGAAAGGCAAACATTTTGTTGTTCGCTGCCCCCACAGGAATGAATCAGTACAGTCACACACTTTCACATAGTAAATGCATAAATATGTGCAGCCTACTTACTGCAGTCTAAAAGTGCTTTTGTGCAGGGTTATATAATTGAGACCATATCTGGTGACGTATTTGCGTAATGCAAAGGGATTTAAAAGCTCTGGGAGATGTTAGATTGAAACATTATATGACGAGGACTGAGTTTAGGGCTGTGCAATAAGTCAAATAAATAATCAAGATTATGATTCCGACTGCAGTAAATAGTGAAGTGATGATTACAGCATTCCATGTGTTTTTTTTTTTTTAATTTGTGACCTGATTTTGCAGAGTTTGAGCATTTTAAACAGTCACAGACGCTTTGAGCGCATGAATGCAGAGACGTTTAAATTAATATATCAGCCTTTCAAGTAATGGTCTTGACTTTTACTTTTTTTTTTGCAATCTGATGTACAAATGAGTGTTTTATGTTTTACTACTTTTGTTTTAAAGTGAGATGCATTGAATTCTGTGCAACTGGCTTGCAGTGTAGATGGTGTTACAACCAATATACACTGCAATAAAACAAGGTGTAGATACAGTGTAAATTACAGGTTTATTTTACAGTAGCGTTGTGTATTATAATGGGAGAACGTTCTAGCATTATCACATTGCTGGCTTTTTATGTATAATTTCTGTTCAGCCATTTTGATTTTTCTGCTGCTAAGAGGACCTTGATTTAGTATAAAACAGCAAAAGATAAAAAAGTACTTATTTTTAAAAGGAAAAAAAAATAATTTAACAAATTAAATAAGTCATTGTCAGTAAATTAATATCAATTAATAAATAAATGTCATTAGAATATCATGGGAAATAATTAACAGTTAACAGATTTGTGCAAAGCGATCACACATAGAATAAAGGATCACTGAAAGGGAAATGTGTTTTTAAAAGAGGAAAATAACGGGTCTGTGTCATTAAAAGGCCAAGGCACAAGCACAACATTATATCTGCTTATTTATTTACAGAAACATTTTCCCGTGGCTTTCCTTTGCAGCTGGCATGAGTTTGTGCGCAAGAGGGATCAAATTGAAATGAGAGCAATGCATGTGTCTGAACACTTCTCCATTTCCTCAGAGATTCCACCATCTTTCATCTCCACCTCTGCTTTCCTGCCAGGTTCCTCTCCGTTCCGTCACTCATCACCAACAGCACTTACTTCTACTGTAAACAGTCAGAGTTTGAGGCGTTCTGGTGGATGAATCAGTTATCTACGGATCTTAATATTCTTATTGTGCGTTTTCCAATATGTTGTTTTTGTTGTCTGATGGTTTGACTTCTAAAGTCTGGAAGCAGTTTGGCTGGAAGCAGATGAACTTGGCCAATGATCAACATCAAATGTTATTCGAGAACACATTATACGTTCTTAATATGGCATACTTTCTGATTGAAACAAAATATTCAAAGTGGAAAAAAATGTAGGCCAGGACTTGATTTTATCCAGTGGGAACTGATTGGATCATGAACAGTGGGCGTTTTGTACCAGAATGGAGCCAGAAGTGAATACAAGTTTGCAGTTAATTGTGTACAGTTACTCCCCTTCTTAAACACAACTGACACACTCACATCTGAGGAACGTCAAGGTCACCCACAAGAGCATCTCAATGTATCCCAATGGTAATATTTCTTTTTCAAATCTAGTCTTTATTGGTTGTTGTTATTATTAACGGTAAAAAATAATAAGTATTTTTGTCTTGTTCTCCAGTTAAAATATCAAAAAATATAAAAAGACTTGTTTTCACAGATTTTATATTGAAGTGTACTTACTGATATGGCAGATTGTTCACTTGTGTTTATACCGTATACACTTACACTTATACACTTGTTTTTCACTTGTTTTTTATATCTCTTTATACTTTAAAATCTGCCAGTGCAGTAAGACAAAATACACTTTTATACAGTGTTAAAAAAAAAGGCAAAATTAAATTAAGAAGGATTTTTATTACATTAACACTAACTTGCCATAAAATTACTATTTTAAATATTAAGTGGAAAAGTGATGGTGAACAAACAATTCTCTTTGAAATTAAATTGTTAGTAATTTTCACAAACAATTACAAAATTGCAAATAACACATTAAATTAAATGCGAAATTTTGAAGTAGAAAAACTGAAATAGTATTTTTTATTATTATTTTTTTTTTACAGTGTATACATACACTGCCATTCAGAAGTTTGGGATCAGTAAGATTTTAATGTTTTTTAATGGAGTCTCTTTTGCTCGTCAAGGCTGTATTTATTTGATGAAAAATACAGAAAAAAACTGTAATATTGTGAAATACTATTGCAATTTCTAATATCGGTTTCCTATTTTAATATACTTTAAAATATCATTTATTTCTGTGACGCAGTTCGAATTTTCATCAGCCATTACTCGAGTCTTCAGTGTCACATGATCCATCAGAAATCATTCTAATATGCTGATTTATTATCAGTGTTGAAACTTGTGCTGCTTAATATTTTTTTTTTGGAACCTGTGATACTTTTGATTCTTTGATGAATAAAAAGTTAAAAAGAACAGCAATTATTCAAAATAGAAGTCTTTTCTAAAAATATAAGTCTTTACTATCACTTTTTATCTGTTTAACACATCCATGCTGAATAAAAGTATTAATTTCTTAAAAAAAAGAAAGAAAACTTATGAGTAGTAGTGTATATTGTAACACACAATTTGTTTTTGAATAAACACTGTTCTTTTTAACATTTTATTTATCATAGAATCCTGAAAAAAGTGTCACAGGTCCTAAAAAATATTAAGCAGCACAACTGATTCCAACATTGATTATAAATCAGCATATTAGAATGATTTCTGAAGGATCATGTGACACTGAAGACTGGATTAATGATGCTGAAAATTCAGCTTTGCTTCACAGGAATAAATTATATTTTAAAATATATTCAAATAGAAAACTGTTATTTTAAATTGCAATAATATTTCACAAAATGAAATTTTTTCTGTATTTTTGATCAAATAGATGCAGCCTAGATAAGCATAAGAAACTTCTTTAAAAAACATTAAAAAATCGTACTGATCCCAAATTTTGAAAGCCAGTGTATATATGACAATTTACACTGACGCATTGTTCACAGTTAGCCTGGAACGTACGTTAAGGACGTTAAGGAAGTAAATCGAGTCAAATTTCATTTCATGTTTACAGAGCACTAAGGTGCTTTGCCGGCCCTCATTGATAGATGATTGTTCTGCTTTTTGTTCTCTAGTATACTGTCTGTATTGCTGTAATCACATATGCAATGCTGGGCCCTTTGTGTATAAGGGAATTCATAAAGTCTTTGTTAATATTTTGGCCACAACCGACTCCCACACTTGTCTGTTTTTCGGAGAGTTGGCGTAGCTGCAGTCCGAGTGGGAGACAGAGTCAGGAGTGGCCTCGCTCTGCCAGGTCATTAAGAGCTCAGTTTGGGAATTTTGCAAATTGTTCACAAATGGAATCTCAGCTCGACTGAATCTATCCCTAAAATCCGGTGGATTACTTTCCTCCCCTCTGCCCCTTCTGTACTCCTCCACTCCTATGTGGATTTCCTTCCTTGATCCCACCGTTCCAGGCAGACAGACTATAGCGGAGGTGAGAGACGGTGTGTCAGGATGAGGTAGAGCGTGTGAGCGAGCATTGAAAGGTAAAGAGTGCACTGGCGTGTTAGCGAGATGACAGATGAAGATAAAGAGCGTCGAGAGGGGCCGGAGCTTCACTGTTTGCAACAGGAAGGACTGGGCACGTGCAGTATGAGGATTCTGCCATGGCGACTGGGAATGGGAGGGGCTTCCTAGTAGATGTCAAAAGGGGCATGGCCTCAAAGTTAAGGGGAGGAGTGGGTAACTTTTTGCCAGTCAAGATCATAACTACAAAACATGTGGTTTCCAGTTTTGAATACCTCATGTCAAAAGTCATGAGAATACTAAAGAAGCAGGAATACTGGCATGCCGAGAGAGAGAATGAAACGGCGGGGGGTGAGAGAGAGAAACAGGCACAGAGATAGAGCGAAGGCTTGTTTGAGAGATGGCCAAGTTTGATAAGTTGGTGAAAAGTTTTACTGTTTCTTTTTTATGCGGTGCAGAACACGAGGAGGCCGAGTGAGGACTGGAACAGCCTGTCTTCTAGTTCTGTTTTCCCCTCTGGTCTAGTCTTCAAGTGACACTTCCAGACTCTCGGGGAGATGTATTGTGTGTACGAGTAAGATGTCAGGATAAGATTACATGTCTCCTCAGAGCCAAACATGTGTACGGTGTTGCTCGAGGTGGACGCCATGATGAATGTCCGAGCGATGGTGTTGGGCTGGGAGTGGAACTGAGTGGAACTGATGCAGTATTGGTGAAGATTCTTTAAACCTCAAGTGGCTTTTGATTTTAAAGTAGTTACATCAGTGAATTATTTTTTTGAAGCCATTCATTTACATGAAATGTGAATAAACTGGTTTATTAGAAATCGCTTTTCCAGCTATGTGTGATTAATCCTTGTGAATATTACCTCAGCTAGCTCAGCTATATATATATATATATATATATATATATATATATATATACATATATATTTAAAATTTTAATTTAGTAAAATATTTATATTATTTTATTTTATTTAAGTATTTTTTAAAATTATTTTACCAGTTACAAATTTTATTTGATTTTACAATTATTTTAGAAGTTTTGGACCTATTATTTTTTTATTTAATAAATGCATTTATTTTTAACCAAATTCGGCAGTAGTTTTGGAACTTTTATTTATTTATTTATTTATTTCTAACAAAATCTGGAACTATTATATTTATTTATTTACAGATTATTTATTATATATTATATATTATTTTATTATTTATTATATATATACAAATATTTGACAAAATTACTAATTTTATTTGACAAATTTTGGAACTAGTATTTCTTTTATTTATTTATTTACTTACAAATGTTTTAATAGTTATTTTAATAGTTTTGGAACTATTATTTATTTTTATTTAATGTATTTATTTTTAACCAAATTTGGCAGTAGTTTTGGAACTTTATTTATTTATTTGTTTTAAAAATCTGGAACTATTATTTAGGCAAATTTTGGAACTAATATTTCATTATTATTTCTTTTCTTTTCTTTTCTTTTATATATATATATATATATATATATATATAAAACAAATATTTTACAAAATTACAATTTTTCTTTGACAAGTTTTGGAACTAGTATTTCTTTATTATTTATTTATTTATTTATTTATTTACTTACAGATATTTTTCAAAATTACACATTTTATTTTACAAATTTTGGAAGTAGTATTTATTTTCATTAATTTATTTAATTTTAAACAAAATTTTGAACTATTGAGAATTTATTTGATGATTTATTATTATTATTATTATTATTACTACTACTACTACTACTACTACTACTACTGTTTATTTACAAGTTTTGAAGCTATTATCACATTACTGACAATGTAGTTATGTCAGTAACTTGGCTAATTGTACCTAATTGTTTCCCTGAACTGGTGTTAGCGGCTACAGTTAGAGTTGCAGTTCATATGCTGGGAATTCTGGAATGTGTCAATGTGTTTAAACATGCATATTTTTGGGTAGGATGTGCTGTTGAGTTTGCGCGTTGTAGAGTGTTTAGTGTGTGCTGAAGTTGTATGTTTCATGAATCAGAATGTGTGTTTGAATGGTATGTGTGTCAACATCTGAGTGTTCCCTGAGGGAGCTACAAGGACTAGTTGTGGTAATTTGAGGCGTGTGCATGCAGACAGAGCTGAAATGAAGTGGTGTTCTGTGTCTCTGTCATCACCAACAATCTGTCTGGACACATCCACGCACACAGAAACACATGACTCTCTGTTGCTTACACTCTGTACAAACTTCCTGAGCCGTATAACATGGTGCACAGATCTAAAAACTAGCAGAATAGGCAATGCATGCTCAATCAATCCTTCCTATAAACATTTCAGGCCCCAGGGGAAGTTTTCTTGCTCAGAGGTTGCTCTTTCATAACTCAGGAGACATAATGGAGTTTCATTTAAAAGGAAGTTCAGCCAAAAATGTATATTCTGTCATCATTTACTTACCCTCATGTTGTTCCAAACCTATTTGATTTCTTTTGTGAAACGCAAAGAAAGATACTTGAAATTTTAATATCGGTTTAAAAGACATTTATTATTCAGTAATATGATTGATTAGACTGCACTGACACTATTAGGATGAGAATAAACCATGGGTAACACTTTAGTATAGGGAACAATTCTCTAGTTGCTTATTAGCATGCCTATTATTAACATGTTAGCTGTTTATTAGTGCTTATAAAGCGCACATTCTGCATGACCGTAATCTACATCCCTAATCCTACCCAATACCTAAACTTAACAACTATCTTAAGCAGCAAATTAAAAATGTGTATTGAGGCAAAAGTCTGTTAATGTAAAATAAAGTGTGACCAAAACATGAACTAAATTGAACTTTGTAGAGTTGAACTGCACTGAAATAAAATTAAGTGGTGAAATAATTTTCACTCAGACGTTGCTAGTAAATTTCTCAAATAATTACAAGGAAATGGCAAGACACTGAATCATATGTGAAATTTTGAAGACTGAAATAGTATTTTCTTGCGAAACGTATTCCAGTAATCTTTATTTACAACTTTGAAACAGTTTTTTTACAGTGTGAGTTTGCTTCATAACTAATGAACGTTGCATCATTCACACTGTCAGTAAACTATACTGAATCAAAATAGAGCTAAATTGAGCTTAAAATGACACTATTGTTTATTTAAAGGTGAAATTGTATTTATTTCATTATTTAAGAAATTTGCAACATTAAACTGTTATTTTCTTGTTTATTATTGGGAAGCTGCTTTGAAACAATCTGTATTTTATAAAGCGCTATATAAATAAATCTAACTTGGCTTGATTTGAAAGTCACTGGCATCCAAAACACATTAGATCCCATTTACTTCCATTAACATTTTTGACATATTTTCTTTTATTTCCGAGAGTCATACAGGTTTGGAATGACATGAGGGTGAGTAAATGATGACAGAATTTTTATTTTTGGATGAGCTATCCCCGTTCCAGGTGTCCTACTTTAGAAATACAAAGTTTTGAAAGTTTTTTTTTTTTTTCTTTCTTTTTCAGGATAAAAATCTGAGAAGCAGGCGGCTTGGCAAAAATAGTTTCATTTCCCTTCTATTTAAGCTCATTGCTGTCTAGGAGAAGCAGTTGAGCTATTAAAGAGATCTTCTTTGTGATTTTTTTTTTTTCATTCCTTTGAGGCCACACACAGGCAAACCAGTCCTGGCTAATATCTCTAATGCATTGTGTCTGCTATCTGAGGTCCACGTCAGTGAGTCATGCGGCAGTTAAACCTGATTCTGAGGCTCGGCTCGGTGACTGGCCGCCTGACATCGACTCATCTGGTGCGGCTCGTCTGGCCTGGAAAGCAGAGATGACAGGGAGCCAGCTAAGTGAGATGGATTTCCAGCAGTTCTGGGTCTGTTTGTCATCGGAGTTTTGTCACATGACAGGAAGGAGGGAATAGTGAGAGAGCGAGCGAGAGAGAAAGAAGTATGGAAGAGCCAGGCCTTTAAGACAGAGCAAAAACAAAAGTGTCTTTAAAGATGTTCCTCTGGGTTGTTTAAAAACTGTAGCAGGGTTGGACGAGTATAAGTTTGAAAACAGAAGGAAAAGGAGGGAAAAGGAGGGAGTGAAGCAGAGGTGGTGGAGAGTGATGGAGAATAGCTTGAGCTCCAGAGAGAGAGAAAGAGAGGGAGGGAGAGCAGGATAAGTTGGGGGAAAGTTAGTGGCCCAGTGGGGATTTCTTCTGGAGTTCAACCTCCTTGGCTGGGGAAGGGAGGGAGGGGGAGGAACTTGGGTCAGCACTGTGAAGTTGGATTAAATGTCCAAGTCAACTTTTTTTTTCCACCCTCAGACTACACGAAACAGTTTCTAACAAAAGATTTTCAGCGGGAGAGAAGAAATTGCAGAGTTAGAGCAGTTTCTGCCTCTGAATGACAATATGCAGGCACTTTTATCCATGAAGGGAAAAAAAACAATCAATTTATCACCAGTGTTGTGCAAGTTACTTCCAAACTGTAATACATTATAGATTACTTATTACTGTTATTTAAAAGTAATTCCTTACATTACAATATTACTGTCTCAGAATTGTAATGCGTTACATGACTCCTGTATTACTTTTGAGTTACTTTCACCAAAATAAGTACAGAAGTAGAACTTAACATTCTAAAATGACAAAATGTACTAGAGCCCTGCACGGGCCTCAAATTTAGGCCTTAGCCCGGCCCTGGGCCGAGACGCTGAGGCCCTAGCCCGGCCCGTGTCCGACAGCTTATCAGAATTACCGACCTGAGCCCGTCTTAACCCCCCTTCACCCAAAACGGCTCATGTTTCAGCTATTAAAATAGTTCAGTTTTGTATGTAATGGCAAAGTGTTTAGATTTCGTTTAGGTTTTTTATTAAGTTCATTTAGAAAAACGTTTGGAGCATTGTTCATTAAATAAGTTTTTTCTTCCTTAAAGTAATGACCAAGCGGCCAGCGGCAGACCGCAGGCTGATCATTATGTTTGATCAATTTAGCCTTCTCAAATCATCATGACTTGCCTAAAATAAAACCTATAGATATACTAAAATAGTTCAAGCATATAACAATGTTTAAACGTTAAACCTAAATAAATGTGCGCTGCATCCAGTAGTTTGTGCGGAGAGTGGAAGCTAAAGCGCAAGACATGGAGGCACCAGTGCAATCAATTGCAATTTTTTTCAATGGAAACAACTTACGCCGTAATTTTTGCTCATAAAGGTAAGAGTAATACATCATTCGGAACTGTAAAGGGTCTACTTTTATTTGTGTGCACTCACAATATCAACAAAACGTCGTGCTTTTATCTTGAACAGGAGCTTTCGCTTTCACAAAAATGAACCGAAAGACAACGAATACCGCTCACAAACACGATTATAGAAAGCTTTAAATTACTACTTAACGAAATAAATAAAAAACAAAACTCTTTAATAAATGAATTTATCCGTGAAGATGCACTTCTTTCTAAAGGCGCGTCTAATGAGGAGATGGCGAATCCTTACTGTGTCCCCCGGACAGATTCATGGTAATTACTTTTGCTGGGGCTTTACTGCAAGCTTTATTGCGTATATTTGAAGCAGAACTCTTCAACTGTGTTGACGGCTCGCTGCTGCTGCAGGACACTAAACACCGTCGAGCCTCTCTTGACAGACGCGGCAGCACTCATGTTGTTTCCACCAGCGCGGCAATTTTTTTCATCAATAATTGATGGATGTCTAAAATATAAAGATAAGGAGAAGCCTAAAACAGGCCCGAGGACCGGCCCGCGTCTGAACTATGACGTGAATATTGGCCTGAGGCCCGGCAGAGACATAAAAAAGTCGGGAGCCCGACTTTAAATTAAATTTTTAAAAAAATTAAATTTTGGGCTAAAAGTGTGTTGTAACGCAAGAGTTACTGAACATGTACCGAGTAAAATATTACTGAAAATTGATTAGTAATGCCTTACACTACTGCGTTACAGCAAAAAGTAATCCGTTACTGTAATGCATTACTTTTGTAACGCGTTACTCCCAACACTGTTTATCACACAGGAGCCAACCATATTAGCAGTACTGCAATATCGGATTTCAAGAGTAAGAAGTGTAGCTGTGGAAAAAGTTGAGAACGGAGATGACAGAGAGTGAAAGAAAAGTCTGTGGTCATCAGGATAATTTTATATACATCTACATACAAATGCTCAAACTCATTGTTTTTGGTCAGTGCTTTATGCTTTAACATCCTTTTGAAAATGAAGATTTGAAATTAGTATAGCTTACTCAACAAAGCAAAAAAAAAAAGGTTCATTACAAATATGTAAACATCTTTAAAACAAGATTAGTTCACTTGAGAAGCAGTACTGTATCAATATTAATGAAATATATTTTAGATATTACATTTTAAGCTATTTTTTATTTTTTTTTAATATTCAATGTTCAAAACATTTTTAAATCAAACATTTTGTTTGATTTAGACAGTATATTTTTGTGAGAAAAATATGTTTAAATACACTACCAGTCAAAAGTTTTAGATCAGTAAGACTTACTAATGATTTCTGAAGGATCATGCGACACTTTAGACTGGAGTAGTGGTTGATGGAAATTCAGCTTTGCATCACAGAAATAAATTATACTTTAAAGTATATTAAAAATAGAAACCATTATTTTATATTGTAATAACATTTTAACATTTTAAGCAAGATTACTGTTTTTTCTGTATTTTTGATCAAATAAATGAGCATAAGAGAATTCTTTAAAAAACATTACAAGTCTTGCTGATCTAAAACTTTTGAACGGTAGTGTAGATGTTGAATACAAAAGTTTTTTTAAAGAAATTAATACTTTTATTCAGCAAGGACACATTGCATTGATCTAAAGTGACGGTAAAGACATTTGTAATGTTACAAAAGATTTTTATTTCAAATAAATGCTGTTCTTTTGATCTTTCTGTTCATCAAAGAATCTTGAAAAAAAATGCATCACAATTTCCACAAAAATATTAAGCAGCACAAACGTTTTCAACATTGATAACCCCCCCCCCCACACACACACACACACACACTAAGTCAGCATATTAGAATGATTTCTGAATAATCGTGACTCTTAAGAAAGGAGTAATGGCTGCTGAGAATTCAACTATCACACATTTATTTTTTTAACAATAAAGTATTTTTTAGAAAAGAAATGTTGTAAAGCATAAGCCTCAAGAAATTTTGTTTTAGATTTATGCTTAAGATAATAGTATATAAAACTATACAACTTCTAAGGTTTAAATATCTTGTGCAGCTATACATCTCAAGTAAACTGATCATTTTTAAGTATTTGTAGATATCTTACTCAAAGTTTTGCTCTGTCTTAAAAAATACTTCGATTTTATTAGAATTCACAGCTTCCTCCTTCCACCATTGTACTTTTTGATCTGTTCTTTTGTTTGTTCTTTTGTCACCTTTGGCCTTTATGACACAACAATTACATGAAGAACCTCAGTGTTACAACTGATGTACTTTACTGTCTGCTCTAACAAAAGGGCCATTAAAGTGTCCTACTCTCTCTCTCTTTCTCCCCCACTCATATTCTCCTCTCTCTCTCCCCTGCTCTCTCTCTCACTCTTTCTCCTGTCTCTGTCTATGAGGGTCGCCTAAAGAAAATAAATGAGAACCATAACAAAGTCAAGAGCCACAAGATCAATAAACAGCCTAATGAATACCATTCTCAGCGCATGCCCTGACGTGCTCGGAGAAGGACTCTTTGTTTCTTTGTAAGTGTGAAAAGGCAAAGGGGGTTTGGGAAAATGAAAAGCAGAACGCCGCAGAGTGGGAGATTGTGAGTGTATTTAGAAGGAAGGGCAGTATGTGTTTATGGAGAGCCCGACCAGCAGCGCAGATTGACAGGAAATGGGGTCTTTTCTTAGGCGGCTGGGCCGTACCACTACCAGCGGGCCGAAAGGGGTGGGGCGGGGGGGTGAAGATGGATGAAGCAAGGCCGAGACGCAGGCACCTCTGTTGCTCCTGGCATTGTGTTCAGCTGTTTGCTTGACTTGAACCCTGGTATGGCTCCGTCCACTCCCCAGCTGTTCACTTATCGAAAGCCATTGGCACTGACACTGGCAGAGCTATTTATTTCATTGGGTTTTTTTTCCCCAGGTCATGTAGTACTGATTGCCTGTGTGTGGCGGAGGTATATGTGGTTTATTAGGGGTAGGGGGAGTAATTTGTGGCAACTAGGGTTGTGAGGGTTACTGGCAAGAACTTGTTGAATCAATTGGTAGCCTAATGGTCATGAAAACCTAAATTTAAAAAAAAAAAAAAATTCATTTCCAGACCTGGAGAAGTTATGGAAATGATTAAAACCATGAAAGGGAAAATACATGTTTCTTGTTGTGCTCTGCTGGATATTGCCACAAATCAGCATATAACATTAGTTTCTCTTCTTAGCGATCAAATGACATCAGTATGTATAATCGCTTACTTCTATTGATGCAGAATCTTGGTATTTGACATACAAATGGAAATCCATTGCCGCAATCTCTATGAGATGATTTTGAACAGCTTGAAAGGTCATGCAAAAAAGGTCATTAGTCAAAATAGTGTGGGAGCCCTGAATAGTCAGTGTAGATGCCATATGTGACTGTACTTGAATGAAAACAAGACTGTGACGAATAGAAGTACATTTTATTTGGTTGTACTGAATGGTAAATTATTTAAATATATTTAATTTAATTTAATTTTTTATTTATTTGATTGTTTGTGTATTCATTAATTCATTCATTTTTATTTATAAAGAGGCTGTAAGGAATAGAAATACATTTTATATGATTATATGTCAACTTTACTGTGACGCCTCTAAATGTGTTTTTAATTACAAAATATCAGTTATTTGAATATATATATATTTAAATATTACTGTTATTTTTTGTTTACTTATTTATTCATTTATTTTTTGAATTTGAGTTTGTTTGATTGAGTATTTGGGGCAGGAAAGGAAATCAGCTAGGTTTGTTTGGCCAAAAGTCAAACAGTCATCTGGTTATTTCTGGTTTGCTGCTGTGCTGCTAAACCGGTAGACTATTGTCAGGGTAGACATCATATTTCATTACACACAGATGATAATGAGCCTGTGAGAGATAGATGTACAGTCCATTCAAGGTCCTAGGTCATATACAGGCACACATTTAGAAGCTGAGCGGAACTCTGTAGAGAGCTCATTAGAATTACCAATTAGAGTCAGATTGCATGCTTGTTAATAAATATTTGACTAATTTGATAATGCTGTCAGCAAAAAAAAGTCCATAGATTCCCTCTGGGCCCGGTCATGTCTAATTTCCACAACCCATGTTTCCCAGTTTTTTTTAATCCTCTGAATATGTATTAAAAAGTACACATTTTTGTAGTTTTGTCAGCTAAACAAGCGTCTTCAGTGAACACATCAGTCTTACATTTAACCGACTGTACGCTTCTACCCCTCACAGTCTCATTTTCAAATGCGTCAAATGAAATACGCCGTCCACTGACTGTAGTCCATGGGAAAGGACTCAAATTCATCATGTCTTGGTCGCAAGTGTGAAGACAAGCCCTGACATTCCTTCCCAAGTTCATCTTCCTGTTGGTCTCCTGCTTGGCGTCCTCTAGCACATGGATTCTCCCCTCACAACTGAATAAAGTTCCTCTTTTAAAAGCTTCTATGAGGGCCAGAGGGGGCTTTGAATATTCGCCACATACTTAATGAGCTAGAGACAGCAGCGGCCATCAGTCATTTACTCTGTTTTTGTGGAGACAAAGGCGAGAATTTTGCCCTGGCATCTGCTGCTTGCACAATGCTCTCCCTCTCTCTCTCTTTTGCTCGCTCGCTCTGGACTTTAATGTGGTTATGATTAGAGACGGGGCTGAGGGACGGGTTCGGGGGGGTGGGGGGTCTCATATGTACTGCAAGGGAAAAAAGGGGGAGGTGCGCAAAGTGAGAGAGCATGTTTGTGTGCAGTGCGTGCTGAAATATGAATCACAAAAGAGACAAAAAGAGGCCAGAGAGAATCAAATAAAAGTTTGTCCTCTAACCAGATCAGAGCTGGCAATGCAAACACACAAACACACACTGTGGCCCCTCCCTGTGGCCCTCTCTCCCTCTCTCTCTCTCTCGCTCAACCCTCTCTCTCTCTCACCCCCCCTTCTCGATCAGTCTCTCTCTCTCTCTCTCTCTCTCTCTCTCTCCACCCCCCTCTGTGTGCGCAGGACTGAGGCAGTTGGTTCGCTCCAGTGTGTCTGAGAGCCGCGAGTGCTATGTGGGGCTGTTATTTAGGTCTGTTACAACACGCTAGGAGCAGCTCACCCCGAGCAACCAGCACCGCAGATCAGCCGGAGAGGGAAAGAGAAACAAGCAGTGTGACAGAGAGAGAGAGGAAACGCTTACAAGAGCAAAACCAGCGGGATCAGGCAGCACGTATATCCCGACTAGAGGAATTCCAGCAGGGGATTTAGCGCTGTCGTAGCTGCGGGTGTTGTTATTGTTTTTTTTTGGTGACGCGAGTCGTTCGGAGGCGGGTAGGCGACGGGGACGCAGCATGTTTGACTGTATGGAGGCTCTGGGCATGGGTCCCCGCCAACTCTACGATGTCACCAACCGGGGTGCATGCATGCTTCGGAAGGCGAGCCCCTTCTATGCAGGACTGGACCCTTTTGCTTGGACAGGGACGGCCAGCGTACGCTGTAAGTGTCTTTTTTTATTCTTTTAAAGGGGCCTCACGTTGACCACAGGACGCTCGGTGCCAAACGAACCCCTAGAGCTGCATTTGTCAAGCTGCGTTTGTGTGTTTAGAGATGCTGTTTGAGTCGATCGGTTTCCACGATTGTCACGAACAGAGTCTGGTTTCACCGATGGTATGGGTAACCTGATTTTTGACCTTGTCGGCTGATGAAAAGTTAAACAGAAAGGAAGTAATGCGAGAGGGAGAGATGAAAGAGAGAGATTGTTTGAGAAAGAGAGGGAGAGAGAGAGAAGTGGGTGGGGGGGAACCTGACACTGTGCTATAATTTCAGTCATGCAGATTGCATTTGTCTTCTTCACTTCACAATTGTGCCTGACAGCTCTGGTATCCCAGCATGCCTGATCACGGCTCGGCCCACACAACAGCATCAAACAAGCGTAAAAGTGAAAAAAAACGAGAGGGGCATTACTCAAGTATGTGTCACTGATGAAACTTAGATTGGGAATTGGAAAACGAATTGGGTGATTAGACTCTGACAGGAATCCAAATTGCAAATGGCATTAAATAAATAGTAAAGAACTGGCGTAAATACACTGAGTGGAAAGTTCACCAAGTGTGAGAGCTAGAAGACCTGGACCGCTCTTCGATTTTCTCCCTTTTTCATTCTCTGTCTCTGTTTCAACCATTTTATTTTTCCTTCCTCCGTTCCAGACAGCCTTTGGCTTTAAAAACAATCATGCTTCAGCATAGACAAAACTCAGGTCCGTTTTCTTAAGGGATCAGTCTGAAGTACCAAGCGATACTTGATGAGACACTGAGAGAGAAAAAAACTCAAATGTCCAGTTCGGTAAACATTCCCGTTACCCTTTTCCCAAAATGCACGGCGCTCTTGCTGTTTTCCATTTGTATTTGTTGAAGCTTCTGCTTTTTGTTCCTCCTCCTTGGCCTCTGAGGGCGACTCATCTGTCTTCATTAATCGTGAAAGACACCAACGTTTCAGTGGCTGTCAGCCACACTGGGTTCTCTTTAATGAAGACAGATGCCCTGTCTGAGCTCGACCCGGAGGGGAGGGGAGGGGAGGGGAGGGAGGGAGGTCCATAATGCCTCTTCTCCTTGGCCAGGGCCCTGATGATAACAAGATGAAATCTGTTTATTTAATCAGTCATGTCTCACCAACGCTACACAAGCGCACGATCAGGGCCCATGTTGGAAAACGAGTCCTCCGATTGCACCGCCGCTGCTTCTCGAATTCTGTTCCTTCCTGGTTCCAGGAAATAGCGGAGCTCGAGAGGCAATCGGACAGATCCCGCTGCCCTCGGGGAAGAACAGGAGCGGTGTACTGTTACAAGCCACCATGCCCAGTAACCTCTGTAAACAAGACCGGCCTATCCGACCACAGGATACACACAGTTGTTGCTCTTCATTGTCCTCTTAAACCAGATTAATCAGTGTTTAGGCCGGTATTTCATTAGGGGTAGGCCAGCTGCAGTGCACTGTGGCTAAATTTCTCAAAGAGTTAAATTTGTCTCACTGTCTCTTAAAGTTTCAGCATTTTGTGTCTTTATTTGATTAGAGAGCAGCAGAGAGGGGGTGGGGACACATTGCAGGCCGAGACTCGAACCTGCATCAGCAACATTAACACCATGGCTTAACGTATCTGGGAGATTTTGGCACTTTTTATTTTGTAAACTGTAGTAAGGAAGTTTCCTTCTCATAAAAATACGTTTTCTGCATCTGGTACTTTTTGTTTTTACAGTTTGTTGAATTTTAGCCCGCAACTGCCTTTTCAAGGCTCTAGGCTATGCCTGATGTCCTCATAAACTCTATAAATATTCTGGTCATGTGATTCTACCCCAAAGTTAAAAAGTTTAGGGTCATTAAATTGAACAAAAGTGACAGTAAAGACTTAACATTCATCACAGTTTCCATAAAAATACTAAGCAGCACAACTGATTTCAAAAATGTTTCAACAAATAAATGTTTCTTGAGCACCAAATGATTTCTAAAGTCTCATGTGACATTTAAGACTGGAGTAATGGCTGTTGAAAACTCAGCTTTGCCATCACAGGAATAATTTACATTTGAAAATATATTAATATAGAAAACAGTTATATAATATTTTACAATATTACTGTATTGAACATATGAATGGTGAACATGGATAGTCAGTGCAACTACTTTTTTGACGTGCTGAATGTACATTTGTGGATTACATTTAGATGTTTTGTTTTTATTCTCACCACAGAGCTATTGAAATGTTCCAGTTTCTTGGTTTGTAGTGGCTTACAGGAAACTTGAATCACATAGTAAACCACACTGACAATGAAGGGTCTTCACTTGCATTGCCCTACACCGCTCACGAAACCCCCTGCTGCATGTTAGAGGTGAAGAGCAAGAGAATCGCAGCCCACTGTCAGTGTGGCCAGTCTTTCCTGTTTTTATGTGCAGCAGTTCAAGACCTTTGCAGTTTTTTTTAATTCAATGTCAGAGGTTATGGAGAGGCTTTGCCTGGGCCAATGTCAGCTCTCGTGACTGTGTGAGCTGCTCTTGTTCTATCCCTGAAAGGGAAGAGAGCTGAAAGAGCTTTTTTATTGAGCAGTGCTTGAAGCATCAGGGCTCTATTGAGCCATGTGTTTAAAAAAAGGAAGCACGCAGGTGATTTAGTAATCTATACATAAGAAAGATAACATCACGTTTCTCTGAACTGCTCTTAATTTCCCTTTTTTATTTGCTAAGAGGTTGCTCATGATGTGTGACTCTACAATTTCACAGTTTTGTTAGACTGTTAGGAAGTTTTTGTGTACATTTTGGTGGGTTTTCGCTGCATTAAAATAAGGACTAGAATCCGGAATCGTCTTCCTGTCCTGATCATTCAGGCTCATACACACATGCCATTGTTTTCTGCAAAGTGTGCTGTCCTCATCAGAGTCTGATAAGCTCTCTGAAACAGAGCTCTGCGTGAAAGACAGGGAAATGAGGGCTTCCTGTGTTCGCTGTCACACGCAGCCCGATCTCATTTTTTGTTTTAATGGAAGTCCTCAATTATTTCGTTATAATTACAAAAAGATTCAATTAAAAGATTAGAGTGCCCGACAAGGCAGGGGAATAAAAAACGATACTTGATTGATTCGATGCTTGTGAGAGAGTGAGAGAGTGTGTGTGTGTGTGTATGTGTGTATGTTGGAGGAAAAAGGAAAAAGTGGTTGGCCGTGAGGGATTCACACTGATTGCATCCCAGTTCAACAATAGAGAGATACTCTGTTAATGTTAAACAAGCTGTGAATAATATTTTTACTTCTTAAAACTTAATTGCAAGCACATTTTAGCCCAGTCTGGGTTGTCAACCGTACAAATTAAGGATGCACTGATATTAAAATTCTGACTGATAAGCCTATAATTATTTCATGTTATGGCTGATAACTGATGAATGGCTGATATTTAAATGTAATAATATTTTGTCTAAATAAATTAAATATGCAACACTAAAATCAGTCATGTTGGAAGTTAATTTAGGCACCAAAACATCATAATGTACACTATACAATGGATATTAGTTATTAGTGCTTTTAAAGATGAACTAAATAAGGATTAGATGACGGCAAAGGTGATCAAAATATAAACATATGGAAAATGAGAATCCACAATTACTTGTCCAATGCATCCCTAAATGGTAAGCTTTTTAAATGACGAATCTCATAAGAAAAGTGTCTGTGCTGTCATTTCATGCTTGTATCTTGTGCATTTTCATCTGTGCATTATGCATAAGGTGCATTTTGATGATTTAAAGGTGGTGCAGTAGCTGTGTATGGATGGCCGTTGAACCCTGTCTAAGAGGGAGTCGAAGGGAAACCCAAGAGAGGAGGCCTGACGCGGCCGCTGAGATTCCACAGTCTGCTGCTGGAATCCATTTGCTGCTGTTTGGGCAGTTTATAATATCCCGGCAGGGTCAAGGAACCGTAAATAAGAGAGATCCGCCTCTCATGGAACAGCAACAATGACTGTTTTGCACTGCTTGAGGGATGGGTGAATTTTAGACTGACTGTGAAATGATCAGACGGTGTAATTGGTAGAACCAAAACATGCACATGGTTCTGTTTGGTTCAGACTGTTAGGGTGAGTTCTTTTCACCTTGTTGTAGATTTCAGAACCGTCCTGACGGGCAAGCTGAAAGACTCATTGGACAGTCCAAATTTGTCCCATCTATTCAGGAAGCATTGCTAATTAGCTAATCTTTCCTCTTCACTTTCATGGGTCTCTGAGAGACACAAACAAGGCCAGGCATCATGGGATTGAAAACTCTGGGTGAGGCTCAATGGCTGTCATAGTTTGGACATCACCTCCCTTTTGTCCAATGATTTAGTGGATGTTTACTGAGAGCTCCAGTGCCTGGTTGGCAGTTTCTCTCTGGGGGCGAGGCGTTGGCAGGATCTTTGTCAGTCTGAAACCATGTGTGAGCTCAGTGTGAGGGGAGAAGTTCTGTTACCAGTGTGTTGTTGACTGACGGCTTGGCTCCGTTGTTGCTAGTGCTTACTGTTATGTGAAAATGTGAGGCGAAATATAGCTCAAACCCCCACTATGTTTGTCTACAGCTGGGCCGTAGGAACTCCCTGTCAGTCAATCATTGGTTTTATCTAAAATGAGAATCAGGTTGAGGGGTTGGAGCACTGTTGATGAGGCGATGCTTCTCAGAAGACATTGATTCTGGTATTGTGTCGTATTGTTTGCGCCAAGATCTGGTGCACGTTTCAGTGTTTAATGTTATCTCAATGCTTTTTGATACTTTAGAAAACTGCACATTATTGTTGTGAAACCTACAAGGATATAACAAAACTTTCAAACTGATTTTATCAGTGGTTTCATGTCACAAATAATCTTGTAGCTCTTGTCATGAAAAACATCCTGTTGTACAATTGGGAGGGATGGTCAGCAAGTCATCCACCAACTGACTAATTGATGCAGAGTTTTTTTTTCCCTCTGTTATTTTTAGTTGTATTGCTTTAAATGGGAATTAAGACTTCTCTGAGATTTTCATGTGCTGAGTGTGTGAAACTGTCAGTGCGGTGAAAGTCTCTGAGAGAAGTTTATATTTTATATTTAAACCCTTTAAAGCGCCATCTCTACTGCCATTAAAGCACCACGTGAATAACAAATTCACTGCTTTTGAACATAAATTTTAGGACTATTTCTATAGGACATAAATTGCCATTTTGCCATTTTTAAGACAACACGTCACTGTATTTTTAGATTTGAAAATAATTTTTTATAGAGAGAAAGAGACACACACTTTCTTAATAGTAAAATAATGTTCAAGTAATGTAATATGAAAACATGTACATATATTTTACATTTTGTGTGTGTGTGTGTACGTGCAGATGGAGGTGAGAAGCCATTCTAAATCAGCCATAAAAGATGAATGGATACAAGAGCCCAAGGATGCTTGTTAGGGAAGACCATCTGTACTTTACCCTCACACATCCATCTTTTTAAACGATCGTCTGCTGTCTAAAGACTCAGCGCAGTGTTTAGAATGAGCAGGGACGACACCGTCTGTCTGGTGGATGGTGTCTATGGCTCGGCTGGTCTACGCTCCATTTAGAAAAGCTGTGTTGGCTCTAAATAAAAAGCATATTGTGGTTTAGTCAATAAGATGGGGTTGGTTTTGTCTCTCAAGGTGACTTCCTACACGGCTGAGCTTTGTCTGTTGCTCTCTGGGTGTTACGAGAGTACATCAAACCGCACGCAGTATTGTTTTGAAACTTCGCAATTGCCAGTTTCCACGAAGCGTGCCCATCCACACCCTAACATCTTGGGCAGTCGCTGAAGGCGTGATGCCACACTAAAGTGAAAAATTCCACTCGCGTAAGCACATATCATATTGTAATTTCCCCTATAGTCAAAGCAGAAGTTTCTCACAGACTCGCCCTCGTGCCATTAGAAAGAACAGAACTGTGCCAGGCTGTTGAACTGATAGTGAAAGAACGAGTATTTATACACACGAGACCCACAGCTACTATAAGCATCGACCACAAATCACATAAAGAGCAGGAAGCCACAACTCTGTTGGGTCCTCTCCTTATGCAAAGCAAAGTTTTGCTTTGAACTCATGCAGTTACTATCTAATGACAGTTAGATGAGACCCGAGCAAGTCAAACAGACCTGCTCTTTATTTTGCAGAATTAAGGTGTCAGCCTTCAAAGTTCGGCTGCTTCTTCTTTTGTGGTTTCTATTGTTTGGGGAAGGAAGCAATAAGGTCCCGAGTCCCGCCCCAGTCCCGAGCCGAGAGACACTTCAAGGCTGTGACTCAGGCTGAGTTGCCCGTCTTAAAGCAGGTGAGTGCAGACAGATGGTGAGAGGAAGTCTGCGAGGACCAGAAGATCAAAGATAATGGGTAGATGAGGCTGTCTCGCTGCCTGTTGGCTTGATCAATGGTTGTGTCCATGGAGGACGCATCCAGCCATTGGAGTGGAGAGGAATTAGAGGAGACACTCTCACTCAGGGGTTGACAGCACAGATGAAGCCTGGTGGGGGTGCTGGAGATTCAGTAGAGTTGCAAATTTGGATGTCTGTACCAGAAATCTGTCTTCTCTGAATCAGGCCTTCATTCCCGGTCTTTGTGCTCTGATTACCCCTCACTGTCTAGTTTGGATAGAGTCCTACTAGAGGAATAGGACACAAGTCCCTTGAACGGTTTACTAAATGGGCCGTGTTCAGGACTACACAAAAGCTTTCTGTCAATAAACTCTTCAGTTGTTCTTTTGCAGAACTGTTTCTTGCAAAAAAGTTCTAGCAGGTTCTAGTTTCTGTGAAGAACCGCTGAATAGATGACTTTCTAAAGAGCTAGGGAATTAAAAAGGTCTTCATGGAGGTTTCCTCATGGCTTTGGGCTATAAAAACTATTTTGATTCTAATTGAAAATTTTATTTTTAATTAAATAGTCTTTCAGTGGACGCTTTTATCTAGAGCAGCTTACATATTGCAAATTACATTTATTATAGAGACAAACCCCTCGAGCAACCCAAGGGTAAATGACTTGCTCAAGGGCATGATGGATCCAATGAAGATCAATGGAGATAAACCACCAACCTTCTGGTTACCAGAGCAGAAAAAAGACGCCTTTGGTAATGGAGAGAGCATTATCTGTGTAAGCCGTAGTTGAGAGGGTGTCTGATTGCCTGTAATCCATGAAGGACTCAAGTGTGGGCGATTGATTCTCAGAGTCCATTGATGTGTTAGTGCCACTCATTCAGGGCTCATTCAGGCCAAATGCTGGCTCACCTTCATCCAGACATGCCTCAGGTCTATGAGATGTTGCAGATTGAGGGTAGTTTTAATTTAAATTGATAGCTGATCCAAAAATCATTTACTGGTGCCTTCAAAATTTTTGCAAGCAAAAGAGGGTCCATTGTCTACTGTCAACAGCGTAGAGATGTAGGAAGCATTCCCTACACAGAAGTCACTTTCAAACCAAGCAACTTCCTGTTGGTCAATGTGTGAAGATCACGTGACGAACTTGAAAATGAGCGAACCCTGCGTTTTGCAACTCCGAATTGCGCAGATTCCTATTGGAATGGCTCGATTTCTCAGCGCAACAGTAAATGTGACCGCATTTACCCTCACATTGTTTCAAACCTCTGTTACTGTTTTCATCTACAGAAAGCAGTTCATAAACTTAAAGTTAATGGATTCCAGAACAACATTGGACCCCATTGACTTTGCAGACATTTTTCAAATTATTCTATTGTTGTTCCAGTCATGCAGGTTTGGAATGACTTGATGGTGAGTAAATGATGACAGATGGTTCATTTTTGGGTGAACTAACCTTTTCAGACAGATCCAGCCATTAAGGCTGCTCATACCTGTTGCCCTTTTGCTCACCTTGCGTGATGGCGCTGACCTACGGAAGACCTATTGCTGGCAGCCTCCATGACTGAGAACGATAACTGTATGTGTTCATGTATGTATTCATGCCTGTGTGCTGGTTATGACATGAGGGTGTAAATTCCTTCAGTCTTGTCCAGTCTGGGCTGTATGTAAATCTTTCTCTCTTTTTCTGTATTTCGCTTGGAGCCATCTCTTGGACGGCAGCCCAGTTTTATCACAGGGCTTCCTTTCAGAAAGGGCCTTACTGCAACAGGAAGGACTCCTCCTTTTTTACAGGCCTGGGACGGAGCGCATGAGAGGGAGGGATAAAAAAGTAGAAAAATGGGAGGAGAGGAGGGGGAGATCAGGTAATGAGCTCTCAGACAGCTGTTGACAGCAACTGCTACTGCTCAGCACCTTTAATGAAAGCACACACACCTCTCAGCCCTGTAACTTTACACTTCTTTTGCACTGCATCTGTGGTGCAGAGACATTGTTTTTAAACTGGCCTACTGAAGTAATTTTAGAAGGTAGGTCAACTCCTAAATTAAAGTTTTTAATTAGGGATGCACATGATAGTAGAGATTTTAAATTGACAAATTTCTGATGATACTGGATCTTAATTTACTTTTTATTTTATTTTATTTATACATAAAACAATTGTCCATTTTTATTTATTTATTTATTTTGTTGCTTAGTGAGTTAGTGATTTCTGTGTTCAAAAATAGTGTTTTTTCCATTAACGTTGCCTTTTTTTTTTTTTTTTTTAATTAAAAGTAAATTTAAGGAAATTTGCCATGTAAATAGCAATATAGTATCTGGAAATTGTTCAAATCTTCATTTTAATTGTTTCTCTCTCTCTTTTTTCTTTTCTTTTATTCTCATGAAAACAATTATCAGCTTATTGCACTGGCCAGAATTATTATTATTATTGTTATAAGTTGTGTTGATTATTGAGGGTTTTTTGTGTTCAAAAACTTTTTTTTTTTTCCCATTAGCATTGCATTTTTCAGTTAGTTTTAAAGCATAGCAAAGTAATATTTGAAAAATTTTCAAATCATTGACATTTTTATTTTATTTTATTTTAATTATCAGCTACATTTTTTTCATTTTGTCAGTTACTGTTTTTTATTTTATTTATTTTTATTTTTTTGCATTCAGGATGTAATTTTTTTTATTTGCATTGGATTTTTATTTAGTTTGTAAATTTGCCAAGTACATGACAAAATAGTATCTGGAATATGTTTGATTTTTTGTTTAAGTGATTGTTTCTTTTAGTACGTCGACATTTTTGTTCTCACTGCAATATCTGAATTTATGAATGTCGAAAAACAGCTTTCAGTAAGATAAAGTCTGCAATCAGTGAGAATACGTCCAGCGGAAAGAAACAGTGATGCGGTGGAGAGGAAGGAAATGGGGTTGTGTAGTATGAGGTGGTACGATGACAACAGCATGTGAGGAGGATCTGGCTGATGGCAGGAAGCCGTGGGCAATGAGACACAGAGACAGAGAAAGAGGCACGGTCGGTTCCCCTCATCAGGAAGTTGGCAGCCAGAGGAGGGCTGTGTGTCCTTGCCCATCAGGCACCGCTCACAGAGAGAGGGGGGCCCTGCCAGTCAGTCTATCAATCACACCGCTCCAAAAAACCTGGCCAATCTGTGGCCCGTCTGCCACACTGGCTGCATGCACAACAAAGCAGTCTGTCCACCCAACTCGCCGGTATGGGGCTGTAATATGAGGCGAAGCGAAATCATGGAGCTTTCAGTGGAGGGAAGCAAGATTATGTTCTGAGAAATGCAAAGCGAGCGACACGCAAATACACGCCCAACACGCTGAAATACTTAAAGAGGAATTGAGACGCAGAGAACTATATTTGCAAATCAAATGGGAGTCTTTAGAGACACTCGTTGGACGAGCGCCCATGCAGAACTGAACACACACACGCTCACATGCCAAGACTAGATTTGGGAACAGAGCTCCACTGAAGATTCAATCACACCCACAGTCACGTACACAAAATCTGCTCTTCTATTGTGAAAGAATAGTTGTTCCGCAGCCAATGCGTCATATGCTGCTCAGCTAAAAGTAGTGTTGCAACACTTAAAACACATGAAGCTGACACTTGTTATTTTTTGTCCTTTTCGACTTTGTATACTTGCTAATTTTCATACTTTCTTTCTGAACTGAAATAAAGAAACTCAAGGTCACAGCTCACTTCCTGTTACCCATGTGGCCTGATTTGTTTGTACTACTTGTTTATTGTGTTACCAAAGTCAGTTCTTCAGGAAATGGATTTGAACCTAGACCACTTTTTCGGAAACAATGAAATGTTTATAGTATGCATGCATGTTTATGTGCACGGCATTTTGGGCATTGACACTTGACACCACAGGATCTCACCTAAATATAAATGTTACTGATAATATTTAGATATATTTTTTAATTGTATTAAGAGTTAAAAGTGTGTTAATAAATATGAAATACTTTATTATTTAAATTATTTACTTTATATTTTATATATTATATTTTTAAATATTAATATTTAAATATTAATGCTTAATTGTTTTAATGTAAATATTTACATTTCTTTTTTGTTTTTGTTTATATAAACATGTTTATATGTTATTTGTTTTACATATTTAAAAATATATAAACACTATTTTTTTATATTTAAATATTTATATATTTTAATATATTTAAAATGTATATTTTTAATGTAATTTATTTTTTACAATATTTAAATATATTTTATAAATAATATTACATTATTGAATTTATACTGAATTGAATTATGATATTTTTAATAATAATATTTCTAATAATATAAATACTGTAAATGTTTATTAATGTATTATGTTTTTGACACCCCTGTTTTGTGTATGTGTACATATTTTCCCAGCATTGGATCATTGCGTACGTATTCCTATATTTACTTATCTTTACATTTTTTTGTATTTGTCCATTTACTTTGCCCTGGTGTGGCGTATGTTGTGTATGTTTCTGCTTGTAGATATGGACATTTACCTACCACGGGGCACTTGGTCTGAGTTGACACTGGGATTAGCATAGGACGGTCCACCTGAAATACTTGAGTACAGAGGACAGAGAGAGACCAGTTCAGGACAGAAACACAATACCAGGCAGGAAATGAACAGCATCTACTGATAACTGCAGTCGGCTTCTACCTGTCCCTCCATCAGCAGCCATCCGCCCTCTGCCTTCACATTGTGATGCAAATCAAGTCCCTGGCTGGAGAGCTGATAAGGAGGCCTCTCATTTCAGAGCACTTTGTTTCCCAAACAGAGGAGAGCTTAGCGGAGGGGACGCAGAGAGGGCCTCCGGGCTGACATAAGAACCCATCCCATTGTGCACCCCGGGAGAAGTGTTGACTGATATTTGGGAAGAGGTGTTAGAGGGAGGGAAAGCGACCGGGGTTTTTACGGCAGGAACCATCTCGGGTTGTTGAGAGATCCTGATGGATTTTTGTCCCTCTTCCCCCTCCCATTCTTTTTACTCTCAGCTACTCAGACGGTGTCAATCAGTAGCCGTTTCTTCACGCCACATGCAGTTTGCGGTCCTTTTCAGGCGTTTGTCATTACCAGCATATTGCCAGTATTGCTATATAAACAAATGAGTTCACGCTAGGTTCAGTGGAGAGCATTGATCCTGCTGTGCAACATTTAGTTCAAAGCGTATACTTAGTATTCAAAACACGCATGTGTTGTGATAGCATGCATGTTTAGGGTTTATATAAGAATTATAACTTTAATATGGCCTATTATGTTTTATAGCCTTTTTGCTTTAGTTCTTCAGTTATTTTGATGTTAATTCGCTAGTTAGTGTTCTCAAAGCAAATCATGAAATAGCTAAACTAGAGACGCACCGATATATCAGCTAATAATCGGTAATGGCTGAGCAATTATCCACGCTATTGGACATCTGAAAACAGCCAATGATCGGGCCGATTATATACTGTTACTCAAAACATTGAATGATTTTCAGAATTCAGTTAATGAGAGTTAAAAACATCCAAAAAGTTAAGAAATCTTCAGAAATTTTCAGTATTCTGTACGTTTAAGTAATGTTACTTTCAAACATGGAAAACATGTTAGTATGGAGAGAGTAAAAGTTATTTACATTTCTTTTAAAATTGTGTAATGAATTATTAATTTGAAACAAGGTAAAAAAAAATCGAGAACCATCAAACTATCAGTATCTGTACCAGCTGATGTCATCCTAAATAATCGGATATCATTATCGGCACAGAAAATTTGTATCGGTTGATCTCTAAACTAAACTGGAACATGTTCTGATAACATTACACTATCGTACTTCAAAGTAGACCAGTAAAAAAAAACTGACTTGACATTGCACAACAGTTGGGAAACAAATGTCATGCACGTTGCTAGTTCAAATGCAATTAGCCTTTTTATACATCATATACTCAGAAAGCTAGTGCATTTTTCGCTCTCGCTTGAAGAATAAGCGATTTGTTTGTAACCATGGCCATGAACAGAAAGCTCTACTGTATGTGAGCTCGACCTTAAATGGGTCTGTTTGCTTCTCCTCGTTCACCCCTCCACCCTCGTCCCATTTTCTTTCTGTTTTCTATCAAATTCCTCTTTTTATGTCCCCTTTTCTTCTTTTGAAGTCTCCAAACTCTTGTAAAAGGCCAAGCTGGTGGTTTTTGCTGAACCCTGTGGTGGGACAGCGAGGGAGGGGTTGTAGGTTAAGTTTAGGCTTTCCATTGAAGGTGGTTGAAGAAGGTGGGGCAATAAAAGTTAGAAGTTTAGAGCCTCCCTGTTTTTTTTTTTGTTTTTTTTTTACTAGCTCAGGCTACAGCTGGTGGTGTGAATGGCTGCCCGAGGTGTCTGAGTCTTAATAAAGACCCCGCCAGCCGGGCTGGGGCCTCCAGTCCAGCCATGAGACCACCTTTATAGGCCTAGCTTACGAGCAGGGGCCTCTATTAAAACCTAGCAGGACTGCACTGAGGAATTTAGGGCCAGGAAACAAGAGAAAAATGAGGTTTGTGTGTCAAAGAATGGCAAGGGTGAAGGCTGGGGGTTTGAATTTGGAGCGACCAAGGGTAAAAGTTGACTTTGGCATGTGCAAATGTGAAAAACAAAAAAAAAAAGTCTTTTAGGGTTATTACTTCAAAGACATGATAAGTTAAAAAGTAGTTTTATTATTAATTTATTAATAGTTAGGGTTAGGTTTACCATATTTGATGCTAAATTAATTCTGTCTAAACTTTATTTTCGGCTGGATTATAGATGATACATATACATATTACTGTTAGTAAAGATTGACATCACAATTAGTGAGACATTAGACACCCGTCCCGCATCAGTCAGCCGTCCTGCGTGCAAGACGCCAAATGCAGGGTGGAGTTTTTCCCCCAGGCTGTGACATAGATGAGCTACCTGTGTTATCGGCTCCGCTTATCTGTCTGTTAGTGTTAAACTGTTTGTGTTTTCTTTTCTTTCCAGTGTCAATCACCACAGCCTAATCCCCTAAAATCCTGGCCCCCTAAGGACAGGGTGGGCTGGGGGGGGTGGGGGTGGAGCTAGAGGGAGATGAATTCA